>VYZT01054985.1:0-15045 GCA_013400735.1 Pomatostomus ruficeps | reverse complement strand
CGCTCTATAGTGTTCTATGTGGTGGGCGGGACGTAGAAAAGGGGCGTGGTCATCGCGGGTGGGCGGGGCCGTTCCGAGCACCCGCTCCCCTGGATGGGCGGGGCCGAGGGGACCCCGGGAACTCCCGGACCCCCGGGAAGCCCCAAACCTCCGGGAACCCCCGGACCCCCCGGCATGCCCCCGATGTGTGTTGCAGGAGGAGCTGCAGCCGCCCACCCTCGACATCCCCATGGGTGAGCGCCTGTCCCCCCCCAGCACCCCCGTGCCGGGAGCCGGGCAGCCCCCCCGGACACCGGGTCCGTGCTCCGAGCTCGGTTCAGCCCCTGCCCCTCTCTTCCAGCTCGCCTGACCGTGTCCTACAGCCGGAGCAGCGGCCCCGGTGGGCAGAATGTGAATAAAGGTGAGGAGCAGCTTCTCCCTTGGAAAAAAAAAATCACCATTTGCGGTTGGTTTTCTGTACCGTGTGGCAAAATATTAAGAACTTGAAGTTAAACAGCGTCTTCGTGCTGCTGAACACTTACTTTTCATTGTCATCACCCTGCATTTTAACACAGCTTCTGAGTCCTCACCGTGCTGGAGACCAGTGGTAACACATTTGGAACACTCACAGGGATCATTTCTGCCACATGGAACACCACCTCCATCCATAGATCAAATATAATAGAGCCAACTGGAGTCTGAAAGTTCATTCTGCAATAAATTCTCAGCTTAATTCAAATAAACTTAAAATACTGCCTGTCCTGCCATTAAAAATGAGGCAGGCAGTGGCTGGCAATAAATTCTCTAGTGTCTAGAAAGGCAAATACCACGACAGGTACAAGTTTGTCTTGTAGAGTGGTGTGTGAAAATACAGCGAGAAAAGAATCGTGACCTTTCAGGAAATTCATCATGGAGCCATCCCACGCTGAAAGCCAGCAGAGATCAGGCTGAATTCTCTCATAAATCTGAGGAAGGCAGGCTCTGACACAGGAACAAAGACCCTGTTTTTCCTCGCAGTGAATTCCAAGGCGGAGGTTCGGTTCCACCTGGCGTCGGCCGACTGGATTCCCGAAGCTGTGAGGCAAAACATGGCCCTGATGGTACCAACCCTCCCCTTCCAGCCACGTTTCAGTGTCTCAGTGTCAGAACGTGACAGTTTCAACGAGGTTTCAGTGGTCACATCACGTTTTCCCTTCCCTTCAGCACAGGAATAAGATAAACCGGGCTGGTGAGTTGATCGTGACCTCGGAGGAGAGTCGGTACCAAATGCGGAATCTGGCGATTTGTCTGGAAAAAATCCGGACCATGGTCACGGAGGCCACCGAGAAACCCAAGGTGGTGTCTAAGGAGACAGCACAGAAACTCATTGAGAGGTATTTTCATTAAAATGGTCGTTATTGGGGTTCAGGATATCACGTTACATGATTTAGTTTGCAGCATTTTTAAACAATCTTGTTCATAACCCTTTAAATTTCCTTTTTTAAGGAGTATCACTGATCCATTAGATTTTAACTGCTTTCTTGGGTAATATCCCCAGAACAGGGACTCGTTTTTTTCTATCTGAAGATGTTTGTTGGTTCACCAGATCTCAGAAGTTGAATATTTAAATGTTTTCTTTGTACACTTTGTTTTAGGGTGGAAAAAATGAACCGTGAACGGCTACGACAGAAAAAAATACACTCAACTATAAAACAGAGCAGGAGGGCAGATTTTGACTGAGAACGGCAGAGATCCAAGCCGTTGGCATTCCAGCTTCCTAAAGAAGTGGTGTTGGCAGCTGTAGATGATGCTAAACTCGTGAGCTGTATTGAATAAAAATAGCCTGAAAGTGTAAATAAAAATATTTAACATCTCCTTTTGTAGCCAATTATATACTATGATGGCCTGTCAATCATTTTTAAGAATAACTATTGTTCACATTTGAGAGGAACTAAAAATTCTGATTTTTGTCAGCCACTCTTTTCTTTTTAATGTTCTTTGTGTTCTTCAAGCTGCCTGTGCTCCATCAGAGCACCCTCTGCTGCTGAACACAGAGCTACAGTCGATTTTAGGGGAAAGGGAAGAGTAAAAGCAGTCTCAACAACATATTGAAGTAGAAAATAGAATCTTAAAGCATTAAGGTTGGAAAAGACCTCAAGGATCATCAAGTCCATGCCTTAGAGTATCCACTGTTCCTTTCCTTCTATTTCCTTCCTTTCAGATTTATTCCTTTCACCAAACAAAGCACATCATTTGGTTAAGCTAAAGCCACATCAGGCAGGAATTTGGCAGAAAGCTCAGCACCAGAGGACAGAACCCACCCTGTGAGCACAGGAGGCTTCTGGCCTTTGAAGTGGGACACCAGAATCCTTTGGATGAGTCTTCCAGGCTCGTTAGTGGACCCTGTTCGATGAGAACGAAGCTCTGTGGTGTGATGTGTTTCACCACTGCCAAGTGGGATTACTGGGAGGCTCAAAGAAACCAAAATTACCCTTTTTTGGATACCTGGCAGGGCCCCAGTGGCCTAATGGATAAGGCACTGGCCTTCTAAGTCAGGGATTGTGGGTTCGAGTCCCACCTGGGGTGGGGAGAGGCGGTTCTGTTTTAGGAAAACCCCAAATAAGAGAGGGAAGTCACCCCTGGGGTGTATTTGGGGCACAGGGAGGTGTCAGGGCCTTGCTGCATCCCCCTTGCAAGGGGAGTTTGGAGCTCTCCCCTGATGGTATGTTTGGATCTGTGAAAAGAGAGCTCAAAACCCAGATCCTCCTCAAAATGGAACGCTGGGGGGGATGCAGGAGCTGACCATTGCATCCTGAAAGCTCTCCCAGGAACTGGGGGATGCAGGAGCACACCAATGCATCCTGACATCCGTCCCAGCAGCAGAGGGATGCAGGAGCACTCCAATGCATCCTGATATCCTCCCAGGAGCAGAGGGATGCAGGAGCACTCCATTGCATCCTGATAACCCAGGAAGCCCTGCCCTGGCCTCACCACCTCCACTTCCGCACTCCCTGCCCAGCACCACGAGCAGACCCCACACTTCACATTTCCCCGCACCTAAAGCTTTTCTGCACTGAATCCCTGAATCATTCAGGCTGGAAAAGACCTCTAGGATTTATCAAATCCAGCCCACCACTGCCACGTTCACCACCAAACCGTGTTCCAAAATGCCAAATCCACACACGTTTTGAACACTTCCAGCAATGGTGAATCCCCTTCTTCCCTGGGCGTGGGAGGGTGTCCCTGCCAGCGCCCCTCTCACAGGCACAGGCGTCTGAAGCTCCGTGCGGTGCCCTGGCCTTGACAAACACGGGGATGTCGCTGCTTCCGATGTTTTTGCGACACTGAGCCTCATCCCACCATCATCATCCAGGACAGCAACAGCCGCAGCCGAGCATCCCCAGGAGAGGGATGTTTGCTGCTCAGGGCTCCTCTCCCTCAGATTCGCAAACTTCGGTTCAAGCAAAGGCGTAAAGCCCTGGACGAGCCCGTGACATCGGAGCGTGGAGGGAATTCCAGGGATTAAAAGCAGATTGCGCGGATGCGCCTGGTTTAACACCGCGAAAAATGTCTGATCCGTGCCAGGGCGGGCGGGACACAGACCGCGGCGGCCGCGGGGGTGCGGGAAGGGGCGCTCAGCGCTCTCCGCCCCCCGGCGGGACCGGAGCCTCCCGGGACACCCCGACCCGCGGCAGCGAAAAGAGTCACCCCAGATGGGACTCGAACCCACAATCCCTGGCTTAGGAGGCCAGTGCCTTATCCATTAGGCCACTGGGGCCGCGTACTCGCGTATTTTTGGCGCTTTCACTTAACTCTCTGCTGGCCAGATGGGAGCGTGGCCACTCCAGGTGGGGACGGGGGGGTCCTGCACGGTATTTCCGACACCACCCCGGTGTGAACAGACCCCAGAGCGAGGCCCCGCTCCCCCGACGCCCTCTATCTCCCAAACCGCCCGGCGCAGCTCAGAAACGCCAACGCGAGATGGGGATGCGTGTGGGGGGGGATGGAGATCCCCTCTCCGCCCGCCCGGCCCCACCGGGAGCTGCCGGTGCCGGATTCGGGCGCAGAGAAGCCCCGAACCGGCCCCGGAACCGCTCCGGACCCCACGGGGAGCGCGGGGGGGCCGGGGCGCGGGGCGGCTCCTGCGCGGCCACGGTGGCCGAGCGGGCAAAGCGCTGGTCCCGTAAGGGACTACTGCGGGTTCGAGTCCCACCTTGGCTGTCAGAGCATGAAACGCCCCGCACTCCGGCTGGATCCAGCAGCGCCCCGCAGACAGAAGGGGCCAAGCGAGCTGAGAAAGGGACAGTGAGTTGATAAAGGAACAGTGAGTTGATATTCCTCCTCAGGGCACACCAAACTTAATCTCGCTCCAGCTCCCGGCAGCACAAGAAACCCCAGCTGAATTTGTCTCCGCCCTTTCCTTTTCCCATGAACCGGCCCCAGGTGGAGCTCACACCCCGCCCGCCGCCGGTTTCGGGCTCAGATTCAGCCGCACCGGAGCGGTGCCTCGCCGTGGGGAGTGAATTGCCTCTCTTTGTCAGCCACTCCCGGGCAAATCCCGTCCTAGATCAGCTGAATCTGCCCCCAGCACGGGCACGTTCCCTGCGCCTTTGCCCCACTGAATCTCCACCCCCGGGAGCTCTTACCCCGCAGGATCCCCCTGCCGACCCCGGCGCGGGGAAATTGAACGCCTCGAGTGCCTCTCGTGGCTTTAAAACAACCACGAAGGGACTCGAACCCTCAATCTTCTGATCCGAAGTCAGACGCCTTATCCATTAGGCCACGTGGTCTCGCACAGAAGTGCCCCCGGGCAGTGTCACACACTGGGGGTCCCCGGCTGTCCCCTCCGTACCCCCCCGTATCCCTCACATCCACCCCAGACATCCCCAGGCATCCCCCACTCTCCATCCCTCCTGGAAGTGTGGCTGGTTCTCCCAACCCAGCTTTGGGAGGTCCCCCATCCCCTTGGGACCCCGTGTGCCACTGGGTCACTGTAGATGTGACAATCACGGTGTCACCGAGCCACCAGTGACAGCAGCGCTACAGCAGAACGCTGTGACACCACTGGAAAAACACCACGGGCCTCATTAACCTCCTGCGTGTTCTCCTCCTGCTGCAGCCGCCTCCCCAAAACCTGTGTTTCTCATCTAATCCCAAAAAAATTTCCCAAAGCCCACCAGAGGAAGCTATTTTAATCAGCCGTCCAGCACCCAGCTTTGCAGGCAGCAGAGCCTCCCACACCTAAGAGAGAAAATCTACTTAAAAAGGAACTTCACTTGGTGTTTTACTGGTGTGGCATCACCCTGACCACAGTTGCCTTTTAAAATCCATTAACTCCGCAGGAAAAGACCCTCCGGGCAGCTTTTTAATGCAACAAATTGAAGAGGCCATTATCCCAAAGGCACTTATGGGCAGGACTCTGGTCCCAGGGCAGCACAGCCAAACGCTGTGACCCCGCTGGCCAGCCCCTCACGGAGATGTGGTTTCTGGTGGAGTAAAGCTTCCTGCCCATTCCAGCTTGTCCTGCTCTGGGAAGAGGTCCCCGGCGCAAGGTGGACATGAACCAGCACCAAAGAGCTCCTTGTTGGGGCTGGGATGCAGCTGATGATAGAGGGAGCACCCAGATTGCCACTGAAATTCCCTGCTCAGACCCGACCCAAGAAAAACCCAGCTCTGCCCAGACAAAGCTAATTAAACAACTGCAGCTGCTTTGCTTCAGCACATTCTGGGACACGTTGAAGCACATCCATGACCTGGCCAGAGCCATCCTTTCACCAACATCCCTCCAAAACTCAGCCTTTCATGAACACCTCTCCTCCATCCACAGGTCCCAAAGCAAAGCCGGTTGTTACCTCGATCACAGCCTTACCTGAGCACTGGCACCACACAACTTGCCGGACAAAATATCCCCCTTTGTATCAAAGGACAGTTTGTAACTGCTCCTCGTTGTCTCCCTTTTCCATGAAATGTAAGCAGGGAGCACTGGCCGGGAGGAGAGAGCCACATCATCCCATCAACAGCGGCTCGTGGCACAGAGAGCGAGCCGGGAGCTGCCATGGGGGCCTTGCTGTCCCCAAACACATCACGGACCGCCTCGACCTCCCTGTTTGGTCTTCCCCCCATCAGGCTCCGTCTGGTTCATCCACACTCCTGCCTTCTCCCAGCGCATCAGCCTCCTCACCGGGCATCTCCCACCGGCATGGGGAACGTCTTCCCACCAGGCAGCCACAGCCAGCGGCTGCACGGGCGGGAGGAGGAGGAGGAGAAGGTCCGGCGGCACCGAAATGGGGAGAAAGAGCGCGGAAACGGGGCTGGCTGAGGCAAAATGGGGACAGCTCACCCCAGATGGGACTCGAACCCACAATCCCTGGCTTAGGAGGCCAGTGCCTTATCCATTAGGCCACTGGGGCTGCGCAGGGCGCGCGCCCCGGCCCGCGGGAACGGGGGCGCTGCGGGGGCGTCCCGGGGCCACCCACGGGACGGGGCCACCACCGGGGTGCCTTCGGGAGTGCCGGGAGCGCCGGGAGCCAGCCTGGGCTCGCATTTTCCTTTCACCCCCCCGGAGGGGCAGAGATGCGAGGGGAGAAACGGGAAAAGATTGTTTAAAAACGGGGAGTGCGGGGGGAGAAAAAGGCCGACCACGAAGGGACTCGAACCCTCAATCTTCTGATCCGAAGTCAGACGCCTTATCCATTAGGCCACGCGGTCTCGCACANGGGTTCCGCGGGGGACATAGGGGGATGGCAGCATACACAGGGGTCCGTGAGGGACGCGGGGGACACGAGGGGCCGTGGGGGACATGGGGGGATGGCAGGGTACACGGGGGTCCATATGGGGGACCCGGGCGTGCGTTGGGGACATGGGGATCCATGGGGGACACAGGAGAATGGCAATGGGACACGGGAGTCCGTGGGGGACAGGAGGGGTGGCAGGGGACGTGGCTGGGGAAGGACCATCCGCTGCCGTGGGGAATTCTTCTGCCAGAGGGGGAATCAAGTGTGGCATTTGCTGACTGCAATTGATCCTACAAGGATCCCTGGGATGACTGCAGGAATGAAAAGGCAGAGACGGAGAGCAGGGCAGCAGAGGAAAACACAGACAGATAAAAATCCCAGAAATCTCTGAGCCTTTTACCTTGACTGTGAGGACTCGGAAAACAACATCAGGAGCATGGGAGATAAGCAAGGAGGCAGAACCAGAAAATCCATGGGTGCATGGAAGGCTCAGTGCTTTGGGAAATGAGGACACGGTGTGGTCTGCCGGGGAGCAGGACTGGCCTCAAGCGACAGCAGCCTCCCCATCAGTCACACAGGCTCTAATTCCTGATCCATTTCAGTGGGGTTGCAGCAAACTCTCAGCCCTGTAAAAGAGACAAAATTTGCTACCGATTATCTCAGGCTCTTTGCCTTTTCTTTGTGGGGATGGGCCCTTTCTTTTCTTCTCTCTCTCAAATTGTTGGATTTTTTTTTAATGACCTTATTTTTCCTTGACCACAACTAAAGGCTGTTCCCAAGGGCCAGCTGAGTGCATCAAACCATTAGCAAATTCTTCCTTCCAACATATAAAATGTCTGTTTACAAAAATCCATCCCTCATTAATAAATATCAAATCAAGTTCCACATAACAAATGACGTGTCCTGGGCCCGTTCATAAGACTCACGGTACCGTCCTCCTCCTTATTTGGAAGCAGGAGATGATGCAGGGAGTTTTTGTAGCCATCCTCACCTTTTCTCTTGGGACAGGTAAGTGCAAGGGGGGTAGAAAACCTTTGAGGAATTCTGTTCTCAGCTGTGTGAGAAGGGATTTTCGTGTGTTAATGGTGTTTTTCACATCCGCAGCTCCACACCCTTTCTCTTCTGGTGCATCTCTCACAGGTTCAGGTCTTGCCTGATGTTTTTGTGTTTCAAGTGGAATTCTCTTTCTAGCAGGGGCTGCTCCAAAGTACCTCTGCACCTACTATGAAATTGCTGACTACCTGAACATCTCCTCGCACAACAAGCTGCACACATACATCCTGCCCAAGATAAACCCCAACGAGCCTGTGGAAGTGAAGATGGATTTCATGCTGGTGGCAATTCTCTCTGTGGTAAGGATCCAAAATGAATCTTTGCAACAGGAAACTGGGCTATTACTAGGCCCGGGTTTGAGTCTTCTGCCAGCGAGGCCACAGGGGTGAGAATCAGCCCCTTCCACCTCAGCATTCTGCTGTTGGAAAGCACTGCTGGAAGATCTGGAGTATTTTCTCCCACTCCTTTCAGGAGAAGTCATATCCAGACAAGCAGCCTGCTTTGCAGGAGGCTCCAAAAACACCCTGCAGAGCACCTGAACTGGGCAGTGCATTTGCAGGACACTGCTGTGGAAATGTTAACCATAATCTATTGTTTTTTCCTAACCCCTGGACTATGTGCTCCCACTCTTCACCTGTGAGCTCTCCTCCCGAGCCAAGCTCCTGCAATCTGTGCTCAGGGAAGAGTTTCTGGGTTCTGCACTGGATACATCTAAGAAAAACGGCTGAATATCTTTGTTTCTGCAGGTGGAAAAGCTCCAGACAGTCAGTTTTTACATCGTCCTGAACCTGGTAGGTCCCTCGAGAGCGTTTCTCTCTGATGCCCGACACGATGTCTGGTGCCCAGCCCAGAGCTCATCTCTCTCCTGCAACTTCTTCCCTCAGGAATGGAAAAACCCTCTTGCAACCTGGGACCCACAGGATTTCTGTAACATTTCCGAAATTGTTCTGCCCATGGACACGTATTGGTCTCCCCCCGTCTTCATCATGGAGCGGTAGGTTCCCCTTTCATTTTTATCCACCCACTTAAGAGAAATCCAATGGATGCAAACTGTTGGTTTTATTGTAGGAAATGAGATAAACTCAGATGGTTAAAAGTTGTTCCCATGAGCCTCCTAATTTAGATTGATGGTGACCACAGTTTATGCAAAGCACTTAGTGGCTCTGTAATACTGTAACAGCTCCTGAAATATCCCATCCGGGCTGTAGCTAAAGCCGAGGGAGCAGCAGAAACCAGCTCTGCTGTGGAATAAAGTGACCTTCAGTAGCGTGTGGAGAGATACAGGGCAGAGCCCTGAGGGTCTGGCAGAGGGATGGGCACCTGCACCAGCTCACCAGAGGGAGAAAGGAGTGGGAGGCAGAGCCAGGAATGAGCCCTTGCTCTGGTGAGGGCGGGCAGCAGAGGGCAGAGAGGCAGGAGGTGCTCAGGAGGTGTGGAGCTGCAGCAAGCCTTGGTCCCTAAGGACTCAAGAGCCCTTCTCCCAGCCCTGGTTTCCTCTGCTCCTGCTGCATCCTGTGGATGGGTGACGGCTCAGAGTCCCCCAGCAGGACGTTCTCACCCTGGTTTTATGGGACTGAGGCACAGGCAGCACCTCAGGCTCAGTTACTCTCCCTTTCTGTTCCCTCCAGGGTGAATGGGCAGAACCCAGAGCTCAATTACATGGTCCTCATGCACAACGGCACCTTCAACTCCACCCGGCCCTTCCAGGTCACCCTGACGTGCAGTTTGATCATCCTCAAGTTCCCCTTCGACACCCAGACGTGCAACTTGAGCGTAGCTTCATTCCTCTACCCAGGTACAGCTGCAGGCTGAGCTTTCCCACCTCCGGGCTGAATTTGGAGAAGGAGGAATAGCTGAGATGGACCCTGGTAACCCCTGGGCTCCTGAGCAGCACCACACAGTGGGGTTGAGGTCATGTGAGACCAGGGAAAATGAGTTAAAATGCTGCCATTCTGCCCTGGCACATTTCCCAGCAACATCTCTGGAGCAATTTGGATGTTCTGTGGCAAGTCCCTCCCAGGATTGGTTTCTACAAACCACAAGACCAGAGACCAGGAGGCTTCGTGCAAAACTGCTCCTTGTTCCCATAGAATTTTGCAGGACTGATCTTTAAACACACCTGAAAGCCATGGAAACGGGAGGAAATTAATCATAGAATTCTAAGGTTGGAAAAGATTTCCGAGGGCATCAAATCCAACCTTTAAAAGGACAGTTTCAAGGATTCAAACTGCAGAGTTCATCCCAACAGGAAGGGCTGAAGTATAAGCAAGAGGTGACACAAAATCTTCCCAGTCCCATCCACAAAGGACAACTGCCCTAATTCACCAGATGTTTCCCCTCTGACCCACATTCCCAGAGGTGCAGCTAAGCCTCTTCACAGAGTCCTTTTTAATTTGTCCCTCATGACCTGAGAAACCCAAGCAGTGCATGAAACCTTCCCCTTCCCTGTCTGCACACACCCTCGGCTGGGTGGGAAAGGGACAGGAATAACTGACCTGTAATAAATTCCTGAATTCTTCAACTCTCTCCCCTCTCTGCCTTCTGCCCAAGCAGTAACAGACTTTGTCATGAAGACAAGGCGGACACCGGCTGAGATCATGACTGACAGCCAGAGTTTCTTCCTAACTGATGGAGAGTGGAAGTTCACCAACCTGAGCATCATTGAATACACGGAAATGTTGGATGACAAAGGATTTTCTGTGGTCACCTACCTGGTATGGCGGCACTTCCATATTATATTGCACTGATTTAGCACCAATAAAACCCAGTATAAAATGATTTTTTACTTTAGGGGACCAGCATTTGCCAGCACAGTCAATCATCTCCCGCTCACCTAAATTTTGCCCATCTTCCTCAACAGATTTCCATGGAGAGACGACCCACTCTCTACATTCTGAACCTGATCCTCCCAACGTGTGCCCTGTACTTGCTGGACATGGCTGTGTTGTTCGGACCCAGCTCTCTCGAGGAGAAAATCAACTTCCAGATCGCCATCATCCTTGGCAGCTCCATGCTGGCTGTGATTCTCAACAACAGCCTCCCAACTTCCTCCAACAAACCACCCATAATAGGTACCCACCTGTATCGAATAAACCCTGATTTTCACCCAGGTGCCAGCCCTAAGGAAGGTCTTTGGGTGTTTATAGACACATTCATGGACACTGAAGTCATGAACAGCTAAGCTTGAGCAGCTTGCTGGAGTTAGACTCTCCCTGTTCCCCACCAGGCTATGGAATGTAAGAAAATGCCAATTATTCGGAGCTTTCTCTGTTTTCCTGTTGTTCTGCAGTGGTGTTTTTCCTGGGCACCTTCCTGCTTATGATCATGGCTGTGTTGGACACCTTCTTCCTGTTGTACCAGCAGCGCAAATCCCAGCGCTTGGACAAGGTTCTCAGAAGCTTCCAGCCAGGTAAGACAACCCACAACACCTTTAACAAAGGAGGTTTGGGGCATTTTCCTGCACGTTTGTGGGAGCCAGGGTGGGTTTCCTCAGGGCCAACAGTGCTGACACTGCCCTTTGCTCCCTGCAGACCCACACGAGCTGCCCAAGAGACCCCCGGGCAACCTGCCCAAGGGGGGTCCCCAACTGCTGCCCCCTCCCAGGAAGGCCCAGGGACAAGGGCACCTAAGCAAGCGCCTCTGGCAGCTGCAGGAGCTGGACCCGTTCCTGCCGGTTCTGGAGAAGGTGCTTCTCTACAGCCACCTCTTCCTGTCCCTGTTTTTTTTCGCTGTGATTTCTGTAAAATGGAGCAGCTGAAGATCACCTCTGCCCAGTGCCAGTTCAGCTGTTCTCCATTGTGTTGCTTCTGACCCGCTGCTGGAATTTGCTCCTGCTCAGTTCACAGAGCTGCAGTTGTTTCAGTTGCCTGAATAAAACTAAATTAAATTAAAATCCAAAGCCACAGGACCTGAGATCTGCATGCACAGTGCTTTGTACTCTGGTCCAGTAGAAATACAGATGTTGTGAAGTATTCTGTGGGCTGCTAAGGTATTTGAATAAAATAGTTGTAAAATCCGGGGATAACACCTTTATTCTACCTATCTGTAATTCTGACCTCAAACACGACCAAGAGAAAAGGGAGGTGATTCCCTTCTCTTAGAGACATTTCCATCTTGGGGGAAGGTGTTTAAGAATTCCACCTCAGATTATTAAATAAAACAATGCCAGTCTGTACTATTGTTCCTGTGAGCTCCAGTGAGATCCGCAGCATGCAGAAATCCAGGGCAGACAGGAGAATAAGATCACCAGGATTAAATGTTTTTAAAAATAACTAAAAAAACCTTTTTAATATGCATCTCAACACACCAACACTCAACTCCTTTTGCAATGGACTTCTCCTAAACAATCACAATCAGCCCAGAAAACAGCCCCAGACCTCTGCCTGTAGAAGTCCTGAGACACTCCAGACACACAAATCACTGCCAAATACACTCCAGTGTCTCAAAGGGCTTCACACGTTCAACTTCTGAGCAACTGTCTGCCTGCAAGGGCAGGAGAACTCCACTCCCTGCACCTCGTGGTTACAGAGAGGGACAAGGGGATTATCTGAATTTCACAGGGCTCGGTTTAATCAGCAGCTCGGCTGGGAGCTTGATCCTTGCTACAAAAACAAGCTCATGAGCAGAAAACAAAAATCCAGGAAAAATGAGACGTTTACGAGGAACTGTATTGCTCCACACTACTCAGAACTCATGCCTAAGATTTAAGCCACAGACAAAGAAAACTCTTTATTTATAAGATCATGGACTCTGACAGTCATTAAACTGCTCCCAGACCAGTTTACAGATCAGCAATTGGCTTGTGGGGCCAGTATGGATATTTCTCCTTGTCCAGTTTGGTTTCAGGGAAAGCTTCACACAAGTCTTCAAACGTCATCTGTTCAAAGGGAATCATGTTCTTGAGCTTCTGGAGCTGTGGAAGCACGGACAGACACATGACAAGTCAGTGGACAGCAGGAAGGAGCAAAGCACACCCAGGAGAACAAGAGGTGTGCGCCAGGGTGGGCTCCAGAGAACATTCCCTAAGCCACGTCCAGCCTCACCTCCTGCTCGTACTTGGCGATGCGGGCTTTGGAGGCCTGGATGTACTCCGCAGTGCTCTTGGCCTGGGGAGAGCAGAGCGTGTGGGGAGTGCGGTTATGGTAAAGACACTGACCCAGAGTGAGCCTCACACACAGCACAACCCCCTGTCCCCACCTTTAACTGGCATTAAAATCCACCGTTGTTACACTGGGTAAGTGATGGAATCCCCACCAGATCCCAAACAGCCAAACCCTGCCCTGTGCAGGGATCCCAAACAGCCAAACCCGGCCCTGTGCAGGGATCCCAAACAGCCAAACCCAGCCCTGTGCAGGGACCCAGAAACCAGGGACACGTGGCAAGGGCAGAGCTGTGCCCTGGCTCAGGCTGCCCTGCCCGTGCAGGGGCACATCCAGAACATCCCTCCCTCTCACCCCTTCCCATCCCCACGGAAGGCAGGGACAACCCCAGCATCAGGGAATGGTTCACTCACAGCTTCCTTCTCCTGGGCATCAATCTTGGCAGTTTGTGTATCCACGGGCTCAGGAACCTTTAGTGCACTGAACTGTAAAGTGAAAGACAGATTTTTATACGGTTTGTTTGACTGAAACAATCCTTCACATGGAGGTCATCTTCCCTAGCAGCAGGGGAGCATTCCCTCCTTTCTTCCTAGGATCTGCTCACAACCATGTAAGTTAACAAGCTAAAAGTGATCAGTGCAGCTGTCCCGTCCCTCCCAAGCAGCCCTTGCTCACCCTGGAGCTTCCAGCCATCTCCTCTCTCCTGCCCACCACCCCTAGGCCACAAACCACCACCCGTTCCTCACTGTAAGAAGCAGGAAGGTCCCACACCACAGACTCACCCTACCACAGAGTTACTGCCCCCAACACAAAGCTCCCAGACCCATCTGAGCTCAGCGGCTGCCCCCAGTCTTGGGAGGCAAATTTTCATAGTGACACAACCAACCTCCTCTGCCAGTCCTGGTGCTTCCCTCTCAATTCCCCAATTAAACTCCAGAGAATAATACCCAGCTGGCAAGGGGACTGACCTTTTTCTGGAACTCATCCACCATTCCAGCCTTGGCCACATTAGCTTTGTAGAAAGCCCAGTCGATGGCCGGGGGCTTCTCTGGCAGCGTAGCCAACCTGGAGGGATGGAGCACAGCAGACATGAGCAGCAACCTGAGCGTCAGCACAGCCGCTGTGTTTAGATTAAGTGTTTTTAGGTTTGAAACGAGCCGTTTCTGCAAATCCCGCTGCCCTTGGAACAGGCTCCTCTGGACAGACAGGCAGAGCTCAGCCTGCAGCTCTGCCCCGCTTCACTCAGCCCCTCTGGGTGCAGCCCCTGAAGAAGGACAAGGCTGTTTCACAACTCTGAGCCAGAGACAATCAGCAGCATTTCTTGCAACAGCCAGCACCTGTATCAGGCAGAGGATGCTAAAGGATTTGAGAACTGCACGTGAATTTGTAGAGCATTTCAGAGACTCGTGCCAAAGCAAAGCGTGCTCACGGAGCTGCAGCTACAGGTTTACTCTGGGGAAGATTAACTAAAGGTGATTTGCCAAAAAAAGCCACCGGCTGCCTCAAGGTGACCTGCTTTAATACCTGTGAGGACACTCCTGCGGGACCGCAGACAGCGACAGCCACCAGCGCTCAGAGCTGGGCGGTCGGACGGGCTGAGGGGCCCCGCGGGAGCGGGGCGGGCACTCACCGGGTCGTCAGCGCATCGTTGCGGGTTTTCAGCGCGTTGAACATGGCTCGCTGGTTCGGGGGCACCCGCTCGGCGAAGGCCGCCCAGTCCACGGCCTTAATGGCAGCTCTGCGTCCCGCCATGGCGCCGCCTGGCCCGGGAGACAGCGGTGGGTGACAGCGCCGGCGGGGAGCAGGGAGCGCGGCTGGGGAGGGCGGCTCCGGCCGGGACCGCGGCAGCGAGAGGGCGACATAGGGCGGGACACGGGGGATGGGGACACGCAACGGGATGGGGACACGGAACGGGACGGGGACACGCAACGGGATGGGGACACGGCGGAATCGGGACACGGGAGGGGTCGGGACACGAAGAGGATGTGGACACCGGGGGATCGGGACACGGGGGTCGCTCCTGAGCCCCGCCGCGACCTCATGCTGGCCCCCGTCCTCTCATACCCCGGACTCCCAACAGCGAGGGCCTCCCCAGGCTGTTCTGTCCCCCAGACTCGGGATTGCAGCTCCCCCTCCGCGGTTCCCCGTCCCGGGCCCCGCTCCCGCTCCCTGCCCCGCTCTCACCTTCACTGACCGACACC
>VYZT01054984.1:0-14708 GCA_013400735.1 Pomatostomus ruficeps | reverse complement strand
TTTTTTTTTTTTTTTTTTTAATTCAGCCTGAAAATGCTATTCAGAGATGAATTTACAATTTCTTTTCTTTGGAATGGCCTTTCAAATTAAACAATATTAAAATAATCTGTTTCAGAGAAAGAATGCATGGACAAGAAGAACAGTAAACCAAGAATTTCTTCATATAGCTATATGGATAGAGTTCTGTAGCAAAATTGACAAAATAACACTTTCTCAACCATGTGTGATAGCCCTCAGGGTCTTGGTTGTACAATGAGGAAAATTTAACCTCAGGCAGCAGAACTATATTGTACACATATGTAATGCACTAGAAGCGAAACACCAGAGTGGCAGCTCTAATGCATGCTGCAGGGCAACAGCCTACAGTCTGAATGGAATTGCTCTGCATCTGGAATTTAGGGGAAATAAATAACTTACTGTTAGGTGGTTGTTAAAATCTTATAATTTCTATTGTTTTCCACTCCATCCCTTGCACATATTTTATTAAAAATTATTTAAGTTCATCCTTGAGTAGTCACAAGCCACTTAGGCTCTAGATCCATATAGCAAGCTCATGACAGTTCAGCACAGTACTCCTATAAGGTAAAGAAGGCTAGAGTGGTGCTATTGCACTGGTGTGGCTTTTAAGGGTTTTCCTTCCTTCTTCTTGCTTTCCTATATATCCTATAATTTCATTTAAATGCTAATCTTGCTCCTGCAATTGGGCTACATAGGAGAAAAATATTCCAAATAAAGGACAATTAAATTTTGTGCAAGACTAATGCTTGGACAATATTAATTACAATCCTCAGTTAACTGGGATATGAAAGGGATGTTCCAAATATAATTTAAGGTTTCCTTTTGGAAAAATTACTTTGAAACGCCATAATTACAGGCATAGCACTGTAAAACATATCAAAGAAAAATTTTCTTTCAAAGCAAACCTTTAAGGTATCTGCTATACACTTTTTTCATTCTGACAGGTTTTGTTATATTTATGTATGATGTCTTCTGCTCTAAAAGGATAACAGCCTATATATAAGATGAAAGAAAATAGGGAGATTTCAAACAGAGAATCATAGAACAAGTTGTGGTGGAAGGGCCTTATAAAAACCATCTAGTCCAAACCCTCTGTAATGAGTAGCAACTAGATCAGGTTTCTCAGAGCTCCATTCAATCTGATCTTGAATGTTTCCAGGGTCGGGGCATCTACCACCTCTGTGGGCAACCTGTGCAAGAGTTTCACCTTGTAAAAAATTACTCATTGTAAAAAATTTCTTCCTTAAACCTAGTCTGAATCTATCCTCTTTCAGTTTAAAAATGCTGCCCCCGTTCCAAAGGGTGAGAGAAAGGGTACTGGGCAACATAGTTCATTCAAGTGTTATTTTGCTTAGGCCAGTTTCATACTCTTCCATTTAGTGTGAGTGGAGAGTGAGTCTTACCTATCAACTTTACTGCAAGAGAAATCAGGACCAAAAATGTAACTTTCTCTGAAAATTTTCAATTGCAAGGTGATGGATTCTTCCATTTTTCCTTTACCTACCTTCAAACAAAATATCAAACGATAGCTGAAAAAATCACAAGCAAACAAACAAACAAAGTACTTCGCTGTGTTAACACATGGAGTACCACAGGGAGGATTGTTCTGGGATTCTGATTTCCTGGAAAACAGAAATCCAAAGTTCCAAATTTATTTTCAGTGACCCCACATTATTAATAGACTTGTAATGTGTTCCTGAGTACTTAAGTATTCAGAAATAAAAATTCACTCTTTGATATTCATTTGGAACCTGATTACATTATTCTGTGTCAACCTCTATGGCTGTTAATCCCTGTGGACTAAATTCAACATAGCATATGTAGGTCATCAGACAAAACCTCCATTGAAATCAATAGCAGAAATAAATTACCCTGGTATAGCGTGTCAGTCTGCATTTGATTTGCTGATACTCTGAACTGTTAGCTTCATTTGCTTTTATTGATTGTTACTGTGAAATGCTTACTAATTGCACATCAAATTTTTAAAGGTGCTTAATTGCATACTTTAGACTAGTGTAAAATTCCATACATTGATTATCTGTGAATTATGTTCCAGGGAGTTCCATCTCTATGCCATGCCTGTTTTCTGTAATATTATGGGCCATATCATTAGCTCAATCGAAGCTGATTCTAGAATTGCAGAGATGGAGGAGAAGAGAAGCTAGCTTCATTTTCAGGGTTTGAATACTAAAGGCAAGATCAAAACCTTTTTTTAAATAAATGAGTAATCCAGATCCAGTCTTTGAACAATATACAGTCCAAGCAGTTTGTGTCTCAGATCTGAGTTAAGCAGAGATTTGTCACTGTGTCTAACACCTCAATATTTAACCTATACACAGGTGCTCAAGCCTTAGCGCAGAAGCAAAACCTCAATCAGAACCCTTGGATACCTATCTGAGTTAGAATTCATTTTTCATACCTGCCTTCTTCTGGGAAGTGGGAGATATCCACTCTTAGGTGGGTCAGGGAGGAAAATTTCACTGATAGGGCTCTGGTATAAAAGTACTCCATGACAGTCAAATGCTGTCATCAACATTCAGTGGCAATAGATGGGAGACTCCAAATTCAGTGACAAAAATATGAGCTGGGTTTGCTCATACAATTAAGAAATTTAGGTGAGACCCCACCTACCATTCACAGCCCAGTCAGGTCTAGAGCAAAGTGTTGTCTGGTTAGGTTGGAACTGCCCAGACCTGTGGGAATCAACCAAAGTTTGGAAGTACAGGTACCCTGTATTCTTAATGGCAACTTATGTGCATTACAATTTGATTCCCATTTTAGGTTATCCAAATTTCTCTCTTGGTGTCCCTACTTGTGTTTGAATTTAGACAATCCATCATTTACAGATAGGACAAAAATGTATAAAAAGATTTGATGTCTATGTCCAGCATATTTAGGGATGTTTTCTTTGAAAAGTATTTTAACATCAAGTCACTTTGTACACAATTTTTCTTCAAACAGTATTCCACTGAAAATTTAACTAACCAATTTCAAATCTGAAAACAAATCTTGAACTGAAAGCTGGTTCTTATTTTATTCAAGTCACTGTGTTAATGCCTAGAAAAGTATAAATCATAAGTTTTGCTAATATGCTCTATCTGGAGACTGTTAAATCATTTTAAATCATTGGGTAACTTTGTGAGCAATGTGAGTTTATAAGGGTCTGATGGTTAAGAACTACCTGAAATGTGTCCAATAACCACAGAAATCATATAACTGAGGCAAACACTGGAGTAATGTGTTAAAGCTGCCAGGCTTCCCACTATAAAAGGTAAAAATTCGCCCTTGGGGTAAGCTGGCATAAGAGTTCTCAGGTTTGAGAGAAAATAAAGCATCCAAATGCTCAACACTTTTTGAGACAAAAGAAGATACAGAAAAATCAGTCACTGTTTTGTCTGCTTCTGCAAATTTGAAACAAGAGATTAATTTATTTAAAATAACATTTTGGTAGTAAAGAGTCCTAGCCAACTGAATTTCTGGTCTTGTTGACGTCTTTGAGGTATGAAGTTAGATCAGAAGTGATGAAGAAAGTCTGATATTTCAATTAAGACCTATTAAATATTTGAGGACACATGCTATCTGTTTATCATTGCATAACAAACCTTACTGACAGCGTTTTGTTTGCTGTCTGGGTTTTTTGTTACTGAGAGCAGAAACATTTTAGGAAGAAGAGAAATATTACATCCATGAAGTCACTTGTTTGCTGTGTGCTTTACGTACTGCTAACCAGTTCCGTGACCTCTTGTTGCTCTCCAAGCTAGAAACTGTGGACAGGTTGGTCTGGTCCTCTGCCCAGGCCTTTAGGTAGAAAGTGACCATGTTCTCTCATTCCTCTCAAGTGTGCCAAACACTGTAACGGGATGGAACACAATCCTTCTGGGCTGAGCATACTGCTTTTAAATCCTGTAACTGCTCCTTGGGCTACCTTGCTACTGAGATCACTGATGACACAATTGACTCCTGGGAAAGCACAGAGGGCAGTAGTATATTGCACTTAGTGTAAAAAGACAAAGTATTAACTGCTAACTACAGATCATGCTCAGGATTTGGAAACAAGTAAATATTTTTCTGCCAGACTCTCAGACAGTCGTAAAAGAGGTAGGAGTGTCCAGGTGATAAGCTCCTCTATGCTCAGTCAAGAGTCATCCAGATTAAAAGCAGAAAAATAGAGTAAACTTCTTTTCCCCCCTCTTGAAACACGAGAAATACTTGGCTGCTTTTTTGCCACTAATGTGGAACTCTGAACATTTGGCTCCTAGCCAGTCCTGGGAAGAAAATTGCTGAAAGAATATTTTCTCATATGGTATTTCTCTGACATGGAAAGAACTAGAAAATGCTGCAAATTTTATGAGGAAAAATATTTTGTGGTTATTCATACCCCAAACATGAAAGCCTATGTATTGAAGACAGCCTTTAGGTATTTATTGACTGTATAAGAAGCTAGGGTTTGATTGCCAGCCACCCTGATTTTGTATCTATCCTCTTGGATAAGGTGAGAGACAATTGCCAAAGCGGGAGGTGCACCAACAATCCTCACCACCTGCCACAACAAGATGTTGTGACTCTGAGCATATCTAAGACTTCTCGAATTTATATTCACAGAAAAACCAGTGCTTTGTAACATAAGAAATGGAGGAATCTACTTTTACCCAAGCAGAAGGAAGAGGATCAGTTCCCCAATCTCTGAATTACTCACAGTTCACTTGTTTTTGTACAAATTTGTTGCACCCGCTGATCAATTTCACTTAATTAAAGGGAAGTATTACTAATACTAAATACATTTATTTTCTTTGAAGTATTTCTGATTCCTTGTGTTCAAAAAAACTCATTTTGGAATTATTAGGGAAAAGAACAGTGAAATTTATAAGAGCAGAACAAAAGCACCCAGCAAAGGCAAAAGGATGGGAGATTTATGTTTATAATTACATGGGAGGAATCAGAGAACACCAGTGATTTACAAAACCTATTGAACTACTAGAAGAAAACGTTATAAAATATCCATGAAAACATTTATGGGAGATATCAGAAAAACATTTTCAGAGAGATTTGGCTATGAGAGTCACCACATAGGAGCAGTAGGAGGAATGCTAATGGCTTTTAAGCAAAAGAACCCTCTGATATTTATGACTATTTTTTAAAAATAAAAACACTAGAGTATAAAAAAATTTAAAGAACCCTCATTACTTAACTGTGATATTAGTGGAAAGTGAAAACTGATCTCCTCTTCACATGATAATGACCAGTAGGGTCTTTTAGAAGTGAAATGACAAAAACCACTTCAAGTTTCTAAGCAAGACTGTCGCTCAGTGAAAGTTATGAAGTCATAATTTGCAGTTTTGAAATACAGTAGTTGGCTACTTTGGGCCACTGGAGGCGATGGAGGAAGGGTCTGCCAGACCAGGCCAGTGCAGGATGAGCAGCAATTGCCTCTTTGTGCCAGCACCATGCTGCCTTCCAGGGCTCTGCTGAGTCCCACTGCAGCCATGCAAAGGCGAGAACTCCTAAATCCAGGTGGTCCCTCACTATTCAATCTGCTGACAGCCAGCACTGATTGCATGTGCTGCAAAAACACATCCTGCACTATTTTTAATTTCCAGAAGAGATCCAAGGCAGTGCTCTGAGCAGCATTCAGTGCAGTTAACTAATCATCAACATTCAGCAGGGATGTTAGAAGTAAACAGTTACAAACAGAGCTGTTTGAAAATTTTCAAATATATTTTTATGTAGATGTACATATGGTATACAACTCTGAATATATTCACAACAAGCTACTGGTTGTCCTCCTTTTCTTCTTTTGTTTCCTCTTTCTATTCTCCAATTCCTGCCCACAAAAGGAAAAGAAGAGAAAAGAAAGGATGACGGACAAAAATATAGGTTAAATAAAAGAAAATTATCAAAGCAAAAAAAAGGAAATGTTTTCAAAATCACAGAAGATTAAGCATATTCACCAAAAGAATTAATGAAAGAATGTTGATAACATAAAAAAAAAAATCTTTGTTAGAATCTGTGTGTCTTTATACATTTTTAGGAAAGTCTAAACAAAAAATCCCCTAAAACCAAAATCAAACACACCCTCCCCCAAAACTAGCAAAACAAAAAACAAAACCCCCCAAAAATCTCAAAAGAAAAACCCTGAAAAACTCAAACCCCCCAAAAAACCGAAGCAGAAAAAATGTTCATCTTATTCCTAAAACATTAGTGCCTATATAAACACCTCAAATACATCAGGTGCTAGGAAAATCAAGTATTAATTTCCCACTTAAGGCTATTATAGTGTTTAAGAAATGCAGAAAGGCATCTCATTCTGTCACAGAACAAATGTTCAGATTACTTTGAAATCCAACCTAACACGGAAACTCAATGATTAAATAAATTCAGGAGACTTGGCTGCAAATAAAAACTTCCTAAGCCATGAGGCTATCTCATTTCACAGTTGGAGTAGTAGTTCTTTTTTCATGTTGTTTTTTTAGAGTATGAACCTGTATGTATAGACCTATTGTTTTGTTTTCTTTTAATGCCTTTTTAAATCAACTAGAGGACCAAACTCTACTACATTTCTCTCTGTCCCTTCCGTCTCTCTATTTCTTCATTCTTTTTCAATCAAAGATCAGAACCATTTGTTGATAAAGACAGAAATTGGGGTTTGCTTTGTACTTCTAAACATGCCTCATCTCCTTGAGAGCATATTTAATGTATTCCCTTGTTGAATTTAGAATAGAGCCATGGAAACTGAGCAACATGTGTGTTAAACGGTTGCCATTTCACTGTTGCAAGACTCATCCCCTATAAAACCACAATGCTCTGGAGTGGATAATAAATATTTTTTACCTCATCCCAGTAAAAAAAAATGGTATGACAAATATTTATATTTCTTTTAATATATATTAAATGACTATAATTGGGTTAGTAACAACTCAGCATATTCTGTGATTCTGTGGACTAAAATAATAAATGACAATCATCTTTCACTATTTATTCATCTACTTTCAGGTGAATCTCCATAACCTTAAAAATCTAGAAAGCTGAAAATTTATAATAAAGGCCCTTTGAATTATAAAAGTGATCTCTTTCCCTACACATCTGTAAAATTTAAAGTGAGCGCAATTTGTATCGTTAAAATAAAAAAAGTTAAAATTGAGTGAAATGTACCATGGCTTTCAATTGCTTTCAATTACCATTAAACCTTTTTCAGAGCAATTTGCATAATGTTTCATAAACATGTAGGCAGATTAACCTTTTTAGTTAA
Organism: Pomatostomus ruficeps; assembly: GCA_013400735.1. Taxonomy (NCBI): domain Eukaryota; kingdom Metazoa; phylum Chordata; class Aves; order Passeriformes; family Timaliidae; genus Pomatostomus; species Pomatostomus ruficeps. The sequence continues at coordinate 7,444 of VYZT01054984.1, read as the reverse complement.
TTTATTCATTAGCAGTAAAAATTCAAAGCACCTCTTATGAGAAAATAATGTCTTGCTGTTAAATTACATGGAAACAAAGCAATTGGGACATAGTTGCCTCAGTTGTCCCTGTGTCAAAGCACAAAACAGTGGAGAGAATAAAGCTTTGCCTGTTAGCAGAGTGTTGATTAAATCGTCTGTTTGTGAACAATTAGCAGTATTACATGAAGATTAGGTGAAGTATTAATTAGAGATGGGTTAGAAGAGTCCTGCCTGGAGCAGGTGCCTGCAAATATGGGGAAAAGAGGAATGAGAAAGTATGAGAAAAGGAAGAGGGTTGACTCTTTTCTGTCTTAAATCTCATAATCTCATACATTCTGTCAATGGAAAGTGTAAATCACCACTGTTTTTCTGTCACTTTGTGATTCCTTTACATGTCTGTAAGTGGCTGCTTGAGACAGAAAGGAGAGACATTCCTTCCTCCCCCAGTGTGGTCTCCATCCTTTACTTTGCCTCTGAATGAACTGAGGTTACATCACTATCACTATGTGGGAATGTAAAAAGTGGTGAAAATTCAGACACTAATGTGGTATGTTGTTAGCCAGGTCCTTAAGGTGTTTTCAACAACAGGAAATTAACCCTTCTCATGACCTGGGATTGAATAATTTGCAGATTGATCTTGAGGCACTGACAAGATCTATCACTTTGGATAAGTTTATACAGCCTTGGGTGATACAGGCCACAGTGGAGGGCAGCTGCTTAGCTGATGGAGATAGAGCTTGAATGAGTAGTTTGACAGTTTACACCAGTTTTAGATTTATCCTTCCATCTCTTCATTAAGAAATAAAATGAAGCTTTTCTGTACACATGATCTCTCATATGTCATAATGTTATCCATTGTCTTTAGAGTATATCCAAATAAAATATACTATGGCAATGAGTGGCCCCATCTTTAACCTATTTATTCAGGTATATGTGTGAATATTTAGATTGTGACATCTGTTATATAATATAACTATTAAATCCATAATAACTTCCAAATTCAAATGTCAGGACTATCAACTTGATATTTTTACACTTTTCCATATCTTTTTATGGGTTTACATCTAGAAAAGATATACTGATCAAGATTTCAAAGTTAAGGAAATTCCACATTCCCTTCTGGTGATTGCAAATAGCCAGATTATACAGGTGACATGAGAATGTTGAAATCTCTAAGTGTACAAGTATGCAGTAGCATTAAATTATCCAGTATTAAGTATTATTCATGGTCCTCTTGCATTGCTGTCATGTGCTGCTTAGTGGAATGCTGTTGACTTAACTGATGTTAGTCAAACACTAAATCTGCAACAATTTCAAAGAAGTCTGTGGAAAGAGTTCAAAAAAATAAATAGATTCCCTACAAAAATTTAAAACAGATTAAATGTTTAAGGATGGTTCCTTAGCTTTTAAGATTCTTACCAGTTTTCTAGTAGAATAATCTATTAAAAAGCTATACTGTCTGTTAACTAATAAACAAAAACAAAGCAAAAATCAGAAAAAAAACCCCCAATGTATTCATAAATAGAGTGGCCTAAACATTTGAAGGAAAGCACTTTTTTTTTTTAGAAAGGTGTTACGTGATCTTAACATTATATTTGCTGTGGGGTTTTTTTAACATACCTTACTAACTGCTAGAGAAACATACAAGTTCCATTATTAACACTGTTAAATAGAAATCCATCAGGAAAACAGGTGGTTTTGATAGGTAATATCTTCTAGGAATGATTATCAGAGACTCGCTCCATTATTAAGAATTAGCAACCAATGAGGATAAAAATAAGAATAATCTGCCATATACAAAAATCACTAAGTTACCATTCTATAAGAATGACAATGTGGGATTTGCGTACTATGAAAATGCCAAGAGCCTCACATAAGTACATGCAAAGGCTGTCAAACACCCTCTCAATGTTTCACTGGAGGTTTCCACCAGGCAATAGATCTGTGTTCTTTCTGTATCTGTATCAGACACATCATTCCCTACAAAGTGCCTGAAGCAGCTGAAACAATCATCTCAAACATGATAATTAATTTCATTGATATGAACCCTGAATATTGCATGTTGTCATGCTTTTGTATAAAGTCTACTTCAGGAATACTTTGCTTTGACTTTCATCAAGAAAACAGATTGTAAGAACATAAAATATTGAAGTCAACTTCAGACAGTGTTGTAGTCTTCCTGAGAGAATCCTAAATACAATTGGGTTGTCAAAATCCCCTAAGGAGCAAAACCCTCCAAGGAGCAATTAATATTATGACTAAGGCACTTGGGGTTATTTTTGGGAAAGGAACTGGAGTCAAATGGAAAGCAAAGCTCACTCCTGTTAATAAAAAGGTTAAATGCTAAGTGAAATGGCAGAAAATTGGCTTAAAATGCTGCAGATAAAAACAGAAATCTATTTTAATTTTGAAGTGCCTGCCCTGAACAATTGCATATCCACCTTGACAGGAAAAGCTTCTCTTAATGTCTCCTCTTGGAGTAGTTTCCATTATTTTCCATACATCATAGGAAACTAGACATATTTTAAGAGCTGTAAGCTCATTTCCCTCTTACAACAAGTATCATTTAAAGTGTTTAAATGTAATATAAACTAGCGACTATTTAATAAAATGGTGATTTTTATTCATTGTATGGATCTCTTTATTTCAAAACCCAGTTCCATATGCAGACTCCTCCTGCTTAAGAAGAAAACAGAAACTCAAATTAATGTCTTGGGAAGGAAAAAACAGTGTTCAACAAAGGAGCTCTTAAAAGAAAATACTGAAAAACCATGGTGAAAATACAGGGAAAGATATGATTCTCTTATCATAGATGAGATGGCCCGCTATGTTCTAAATCAACTTTATTTTGTCAGACCTGACATCAACTTGCTAAGTGTCAGTAAATACTGCATATTTGGACTAAACAAGAGGATTCTTTCTCATGTGACACAGTTCAGTGGCCCCTTAACTTGCAGTGCATATGAAAGATTAAGATTCAGTCACTTTACTGCCTAAATGAACCCAGAACCTGGGAAGGAATCCCCTCCTGACCTCCAAAGTACTCTAACACCTTAGTTATTCTGGATTGGCATTGTACCCATTGGAGTCACTCCATGAAGTATAAATAGATATTCATGATTAAATATTCACAAGGGAAAATAATTAAAATTGTCCTCTATGCCTTTGATGAGCTTTCCTCTCACTGGATCACAGAGCAATTTTTAATCTTTATGAGTCATCTTCCACAAGAAGTGTGCGGAAAGTCTGGGTTTTCCTTCAGTCTGGTGGTATAGAATGGTCCTAATTCACGCCTGTGAAAACTCAGATAAGCACTAATACATCTTCAGCACAGACCTTCACTGAACTTGGTAACTATTACCTGAGCTGACACTCTGGTTTGTATATATCCAAGGGAAGAGCTGATGCAGGCACCTGAATCACAGCAGTGAGTACAGAGCTGGGAAAGGCATTTACCTCTGCTCCAGTGAAGGGGCAGAAACCCTTGCTTGTACACCACTTTCATGAAGTTGGGCAATGACAGGATTTTCTAGGTGCCTAATTCTCCTTATAGGCAATATACAGACATGTTGTTACTTTAGAATCACAAAGACTACTGTATAAAACAGCTTCTCACCTTGACATAATTAATCACTGACTAGAAATTAGTTTAGGTTTTGCAGTTGTTTCCATTTTATTCTGTTGATTATGTAGCTTCTGAATATCAATAAATATGAAAGTTTAAAATTTCCTAAATGTTNATATATATATAACATATATACTTCTTACATAGTACTTAGAAACATAAGCATACCATCCAGATGCTCACAGAGACGATCTTATAGTTGTTTGTTTATGGCACACAGAGATATAGATTGACAGGACAATCCAGTGGTCTGCATCATCTCCTTTAAGATTATTTATGAATAATCTTCATTTTGATTTGCCAAGACTGGAAAAAAGAAACAGAAGCAAAAATAAATTTGTAAATGACCTCCCGCTAGGAAATGTAAGGTGGTGAGCTGAGCATGCAGCAGCACAAGGCACATTCAGCGAGTCCACACATTTTAACCACAGCAGTACAGCTGTAATGCTGTTCCTGTCTCTCCTCTCCTTCCTGTTTTCCTTCTTATTATTCTTTCCCCTTTTCTCACTTCATTTCCGTCTCTCCTTCCCTCACATTCATCTGTCCTTCCATCCCCCCTATGCCTCTTAATTGGCCAGATATCTCACTCTGAAGTTTTCAATGTGAGACCTGGAAAAAATAAAAACCACTTACCTTAAAGGTTGCAAAAGGAATGGAGGACAGTGTGTACCTAGAAGTAGACAGTTTGGAAGGTTAAGACTTCAAATGCTTTCAGGTTTTGGTCTTGATAGAATTTGTATAGGTCTGTATTTATTTGAATTTTTTTAAAAAATTATATTTAGAGGATGCATTTTGGTCATGGACACCTATGTTCTCGTTATAACATAATCACTGTTTCTTGGTGATAGGGTTTAATTTTATGGTTTTCTCTGTGGGAAATTATTGGGTTATTAACAAATGGTGTAAAATAGCACATGTGTGTGTGTGCATGTGTATATTTTACTCCATCTTTGTAATAGCTCTGAGCAAATTCACCTCTAGGGATTTCTAGAGTGATTTAAGATTCCTCTTCCTACAATAACAACATATTTCAACACAAACACTTAATTATTTTAAGAGTTTATTTGATTTTATACTCTCTTTATCTGTCATGAAGCTATTTTATTAAATATTCTTCTACTTATATGAGTTTAGACTGTGTTTGTTTTAAATTTATATAAACACAGAATACAGAAATGCAGAATAGAGCCATTAGCTTAGAGTACTACATCAATTCAAAACCTGATTCCAATGTTCCTATAACTGAAATAAATGGAATTCAGCACTAGGTGAAGGAGAAAAGGCTGAATAGAACAAAGTCACTGAATGCTAAAATTCAAAACATCTCAGGATTTCAAGGTACAAATGCAAAATTAGGACTGCTGAACTCTCTGAGGGAAATGAGAAGGGGCTAATGTTTTATTCTGCCATTACTGGGTGAACTTTTACATTATTATTAATAGGCCAACTCGAGCAGTTTATTTTAAAACTTAATCCCTCAGGAGGGAAAAAAATCCACACTTTCTGTAATGGCAGTAAAAAGGAATAAGGGGAAAAAAATGTAAGAACACAAGGATTTAATTCCAAATAATGAAAACGTAATGCTGAGGATAATAAAAAAATTTCAGCTATGTATGAATGTTCTTCAGCTGAGTTTGAAACTGGAGCCATTTGTAACCATGAGCTCATAATTGTTATGGACTACAAGGCCCAGATTTTGCTTGAAGCAGTAAAAAACATTGCAAAACATGTAGTAAATAATCATAATATCTGTACAAAAGATCTATATTCTGGTATTGAACTTGGGGCCTAGAAGACAAATGAACAGGAGCTAAACTCCATATTTTCCTTATACCATGCAAATATTATTTGTCATATTCAGCCCTCAGCAAACGAGCTTACACAAACTGCTTGTATTGACCTTCGTTCATTACTATGTTGGGGTTGTTTCTCTAAAATTTGAAAAATGTCTCCAAAATACCTATTTTTATATCTTTGTAGGGATGGGCATTAACTGTAGTTTCTTGTAGCAAGACAAGTAGTATGGATACTTGAGCTAAACAGGGATACTTTGAATTCAAAGCATGATTCTGGTCTGTAAGTGTCTGATATTTATTTTATGAATTTAAAGTAGTAGTCTGAGGTCCTCCTAAGTGTTGTGAACACAGTAGACTAGAGGCCTGACCTCCTGCATAAATGTCAATATGTAACAAAACCCAAAATGCTCAAAGTTGCTTTTCACCACAAAAATCCCAAACTGAGCATAACGGAGGCAAGCCTGGTGACATCTGCAACACTGTGGACTATTACCTACAGGTTCCAAGACACTTTTTTACACTGAGGCATGTTTTGTGAGTCACTCCACCAAAAGTAAGAGGAATACTTGTAAAGCAAATATTGTATTTAAGGGGTGAAACTGTTTCCCAGCTCTGTACCATCTGAACACCTTTCTCTTAACTGGGTCACAAAGACTGCAGGAATTCATATACTCTTTGGCACTTCTCTTTTGAGTTGCAGAAACACTTTTTTGCGCGAAGTGTTTTGATAGTTCAGGCAGGAGCAAGGTTGGTTAATATGATGAATATGCCTGCATTTCAGGTAGAAGTCTTTTATCAAGGACAAAGTTTTGGCAGTACTCCCTAAATGTAATGAAACACCAGCATTGTTCAGGTACCTTGGAAATTTATTCCACAATCAGTTTCACCGAGATGTACATTATTATCATGACTCAGTGTTACATATTGTCTATAAGTAAATTAAGTACCTCTCACACATCCACAGTACTATAACCCAAAACCATGGTGCTATCTAAAGAGGTAGGTCTCTCTTCCCTCTTTTCCTTGCATATTTCTCAGTTCTTCAATTGTGTCGGCAAGGGCTTTCTTGCACATTCTTGTTTCCAGAATAAGATTCAGGAACTGCCAAGACTAAAAACTAATTCCATATCTTTACTTTCCCCCCTTCCCCACCCGTCTCCCCACTTTGATCAGTTTAGTTTCTAGCCAGCTCAGATGTGCACTTCTGAAACATGTCTGGGAAGACATACAGATTATCTGTCCATATTCATGGAGATTTATGCAGAGTTCAAGTGACCATATAATCATAGCTTAAATTGGGTTAGTTTTATCTGAGCTCCTGCTGCAGTCAAGGGGAAAAGCATGGCTCCTGTTGGGATTTACCATCTCTAACAGGTTAACACAGGATCTGTGAACTGCCTTCTGAACCTAAGCTCACATGCTTAAAGGCAATAGTCCCCTAAGTGGCAATGCTCACTTTATTTTCATCTTTCACATGTTTTAGACAATGTTTTATGATTAGTCTGGTGTAAAGATATTTGAATCTGGCCCAGACTCCCTATGCTTGCAGATTGTAAAGGATGTGATCTGATTCTGACATTTCCCCTTCTGCATTAGAGGATATACATCTATGTTCTTCAGATATTCAGGAACATCTTCAGATTCACTTTTCAGAATGCAAAGGACTCATAAATACTAATGCAATGACTACAACATCCATGAAAATATTCACACCACAGTAAAGAACCAAATAGGAAAAACACGTCATGAACACTATTGTGCATTGTGGCAGAAAATACCCTATATAATTACAAAAGCCTGCAATATGGTTGCTTTTCACCATCACTGTTGTGCACTAAAAGTTAATTTTACTGTCTATTTTTAAAAAAATTCTCTCTGTCGGGCAAGAAGGTGGCCTATTCCTTGCCTTGGGGATCACTTTTTGCAGTTCTGTATTGTCACACATAGGCTATGTGAAAACTGTGAGACCTAGGAGAGTTTCTGGGCTCTTGTCCTGAGTTTT
>VYZT01054983.1:0-14122 GCA_013400735.1 Pomatostomus ruficeps | reverse complement strand
ACTCATTAACTCCTGAGGCTGGTAGAACTTTTCTAGGTTTGGTTGCATTCCTTGAGCAATGTAATTACACAAGATTAGATTAGAATTTACATGACAGCACCCTACCTTGTAAGGTGGAGAGCTGCATTAAGCAGATTTCAGTTCCTTCACAAGGTTATCTTGTATGTCTCACATCAACATACAACACACGTGCTGGTTCTCTCCAAAGGTACAAACCAATTTCACAGTGGTAAATATGTCAAACAGGAGAACAGACTTTAAAAAAGTCACATAGTAAACTCCATCTGAATTAAATAGCCAGAAAGACACTGAAACAGTGCTAGAAGCAATATCTTTAAAGTGAGGTGTGTACACAGTTAAAAATGGTTGCAAAGCAGATAGTCAGGCTTGTTCAGATTTGTTGCTTGTTCAGCAACATTAGCTCATCTCAGCCAGACTAGTGTTTACTGCCTAATGAATAACAGTACTAGAATATTTATACAAACTTGTCACTATTCAAGAAGAGAAGACTTATTTTTAATATAAATAAAGATATAAATGAGAGATTTCCAGGGAATGAAGTCCTGTATGGGAAAAAGTAGGAAAGATTTTTGGTTTAAACACATTAATACCTAACAAAATTTTGTTTCCTAACACAAAACCCTAGCTCTGAACTTGAAGATTGTTGACCCCATCTACACAGGGTCAGGGTAGCACCAAAGAGCTGTCCCAGCCCACCGTACACAGCCAAACCCTGCCTAGCATACCTTGACAAGATTAGACCATTTTGCAAGCATGGCAGCTGAAGAATTTTCCACACCTTCCTGTTCAGCCTCCTCTTACTGCTGACAGCAGTCTGCAGGATTTGGAAAAGACTTCAGGCCCCCTGTAAATCACAAATGCATCCACACAAAGATATACTCCTCCTTATGCAAGGGGTAGTGCAGACAGGTGATCAGCTGTCACCATCACTTTAATACTGAGCTATCTGCTTTGTGGTGTGCTCTGGAGGTGCTTTTAGGTCTCAAAATACTTTAGAGCTCTTTCAAAAGGCTGGATTTTATGGAGCTGTGTGATACAGAGTCATCTTATTGACTGATGTAGAACATAAACCTAAAGGAAGCCCTGTGGTGTGTCACAACTGAAACTAATGCAACTCTGTCAGTATTAACGGTGGAGATCTGGACATCTACCAATGTAGTTGCCAGATTCAGCAAGCTTGTGGCTAAATGATCTCGATTCTTTCCTATTACTACTGAGTCAATCATTCCGAGATATTTTGTTGTGCTAAAGAAACCTTCAACTCTGATACAGGTAAAGAAAAATATCTTTTTGTTTGCCTGAAAACAAATAAAATACTCCAGCAGACAGATATCTATTGATTTTGCTTTACACACTGAATAATAAATTGTTTAATTTTTAAAAATAACACTTGATTCAACTGGAGAAGACTGACTGTGATGCCTGAGAGAGGGAGGTTACCTAGAACAGAGGCTAGACAAGGTTAAGTGAATATAATGGGTATTTATTGAAGAGCCTTCAATAGGTACACTTCGGGCAGACAAAAGCCCTCTCTGGGAGCAGCCACACCCAAGATGGACTCCTGGTCACAAATCTTCTACACTTTTATAAGTTTTGATCGATTTACATATCAGGGTTAATTCTCCAATTACAGTTTCAGATGATGATGTAATATACCCCAAGTCTGTCCCCCGTTTTAGAGCTTTAGTTTACATACTTCGGGACCTAGAATAACGAGGTGTCCTTGAGTCCAGGCCTAGAGAGAATTTGTTATGTCTAACTAGAATGTGAGAACAGGAGTTAACAGACTATATGGAGTTTTAGAGTTACACTAAAGCAGTACAGGGTCTGTAAAATATAAAAGCTAAATCTTAAGGCATCAACTGGATCTCAGTAGAAGTGTTTGTCAGCGGAATGCATATGGAAGTAATTCACTACCTGTTATTAGAGATTATGTCAATTCCTAACGTACAGAATAGACTTTTAGCGTTGAAGTTTAGTTTACTGCTTTACATGTTATTTGTAATCGTTTGGATAAAGGTCCAAGTCTTAAATTTGCTAGAATGTAGCTTTACTTGTATTTTTTTAAAATACACGCTATGGAAATTTGTATGTTTGTATTTTAAAAAAACCCCTAAAATGTAAGTTTAAGGATCTTGTTTAGTTAATGAAAACAAAAAGACATCACAGAACAAGTCAAGGCAGTATTCAAATAAAGATTGTACATTACAAGAACAACTCTAGAAACTGAATTTGCAAAGTAATTAGCACATTCTATGACACTTCACTAAAGCGTATCAAGACCACTCTCTGCCTATGTTCTTTTTTTGTCTTAGGAAGAACATAAAAAGAAAGTGGAGATCTGATTTAATTATCACCTCTTCATGTTAGAAATGATTAGCATTTGCACACTTCCACATGAATTCTCTTTTGTAACAGAAACATTTGAGCTGTGAAAATATCGTGGAGATCAAAGTGCCTTTAAACCAGCCCAGATAAAAACCAAATTTTATTTGTCTTCCTTCTAGTTTAAGATGTTGACAGTAATTGAATTGGTATTGAATATTCAAATTATTAAAGCATGTCTATATTGTTATTAACTTGGAATTGAACTCTTCTAGAATAGTACTGAATAATGTTTTTGGGTGAATGAAGACAGTTTTCAAACAATTTTATTTCTCTGTAGCAAAGAAGCAGTCCTAAATTCTCCATGGAGCTTGCCAGAGAGCTTCAGCTGAGAGGATGGTCTGCAAGGGAAGGTGAGCCTGGAGCCAGGGGGCAAGGAAATAGACAGGAAAGAGACCCTTGGACAAGGATTCTTCCCCGTGGTGCTCAAGCAAGTGGAGTGAGTAGGTCAGGGGATTGCAACCAGGAACATCCAGTGGTCTTGATTCCCAGGCAAGTCCAAGGTGATGAGAGAGCCAAGGCCAACCCAAGAAGGCATTACAGGTCAGCATGGCACAAGGCTGGGCACAGGAACCCCTACAGCACAGCTCAGACAAGTACCAGGCCCCACTGAGGCTTCTCCAGGCTCTTTCTCACACAGCCCTTTCCCAGCAGCTGCACTTGAGGTTACAGTCACACTGTGCCAGAGCTGGTTTTGAGCACTCACAGCCAACATGTTGGAAGTGGGAAGAGGCTGCAGAACCTGTTCATGCACTCAGGGCCCTTGCAGAGCTCTCCTCAGCTGCACTAAGTGGCTTGAGAGCTTGTGTGAAATTTCTGAAACGTGTGGGAAAAGGAACAGATGGGATCTCCTGTATTACTTATTCCTATATCTTGGCATCACAGGTAACAGTTGAACTATTTATAAAAGGGATTCAATCCCCTTCCATAGATCAGGATCAAGCTCCATTTCAATAGGACATTCCTTGTTCATACTTTTCAAAGCAGTAGGAATACAAGTGACTGAATCCAGGCCGGTAGAGTTTTAAAGCAACTTCCACATCAGTGATGAAGTAACATTCTCAGCTAAAGAGAACTCTATTATCAGCATCTTCTCATGATGCATTAAAGATGTAAGTTCTTGTCACAAATCAGGAGTTGAAACTGAGCATAACCATCTTGATTTTTGGAAGAGACTGATCTGGTCCAATAGTTACATACTCATCTAGATGAGGGTGCAGTGCTAAGAGGGGCTGAGAATCTCAAGAGAAAGTCAGTGTCTTCCTTCCCCATTCTAGAGGTTAGGGATCCCTTTCAGTGTTTTATTTGGCCAGTTAAGGTATCTCCTTGAACAAAAATGGTTTTGTGACTCCTATGATCAGCTCTCCTGAGAAAAGAATAAAATATGGAATATAAGGGCAATAAATTGGCCTTTGGTGGCTGAATTGTATGTGACATGCATGCAGAAGATGTTCAACATCAAAGGCTTGGGGAGAGGTTTCTGCATTCATCTGTAACTGCTCTAAAAGGAGTAGGTGTTGCAATGCTGAGTCAAAATCACCTTTGTGGATTCATCTTCCAGTGTATCAGTTCATAGAAAATTAGTGTTAAACGGTCATAGTATTTGAAGGGTAATCTCTATCTTCCAATGATTTAATACCATTTGTTTTCAGGAAATATCTTCATGTAGAGTATCAACATAATTTTTCAAACATTAATAAAGGCAAGCTTGAATCCCTAAGCATTTATTATCTATAGGCAGTATCTTTCAGAACTGAAATGTTTGATCTTCTGAGGCTTCATTCTCTTTGCAGATCCTGCTAATTGTATCTGGGGATAGATATTCCTCACGCAGTGGCAATTTCACAGCTTTACTGATTGAGTACATGTGCTCCCATGGCCTGTAAATGTGTAATAATGCTTTGGGCAATGATAGAAGCCTTGTTTCCATGCCAGTAGCATCTTCTCTCATACTAAAATCTGTGCTTGAGGTTCAATTTTCTGTTATTTGCAGATGCAGAATCCTAATCTGTGGCTATAAACTGAGGGATGACATTTTGCCATAGTAACGTATGTGAACAGTTTCATTAAAGAAATAATTGTAAGGGCCAAGATTTTTGGGCATGAACCATAGTTTTATGGTCTACTTTTTAGATGATTTATAGAGGGTTTATACAAAGGGCCTTGATTTTCAAAGAGGAATAAGGAGGGCTGACTAAGTCCATTTGAAAGAAGTGTTTGAAGACAGAGTTGTAAACATGAGAAGTAAAAGGGAAGATGTTAAAACTTCATAGAGAAATCTATCAGCAGTCAATACCTTCATTTTTCCTTACAACTTCTCCTGGCATAGCAAATTTAAAACAGTCACAAGAAAATTGGTCTAAATATTAACAGAATAGTATGTTGACTGTTGGATGTATATTGCTGTATGCACATGGTTTAAAAACAGCTTTCTACAAATAATAATTAAAAAAAAAATCATTTTCATTTAAACATAATTTGAGAAATCCTGAAAGGTAACAGTATGAAAAGGGATCATCAACAAATCTGTGTACCTTCCAGATTAACAATATACCTTTAAACACTAGTCCCACAGAGTTCAGGATTTTCAGCATTATTGACTACTGTAAATGTTTTCTCACAGTATCTTTTGTAGATCCCAGTTGTGCTTTCTGTTTCTATCCATTTCATTAATACTCAGGCATACTCAGCCTCTTCTGCAACCCAGTTTTACTCTGACTTTTAAAATGTCTCCCAGAATTATGTTGTTTATTCTTCTACTCAAGACCTATATTACTGTTTGCTCTCTGCATATATCTCTATGGCCCCTTCCCCTACAAGGCTTAAAACTCTCATCCACAAAATACTGAAACTCTGGATTGTGATACAGTTGAATATTAGACTTTTTTTTAGCACACTGCTGTGAATTATGTCAGCTTTCAACCATCTTTTTCCATATCATGTCTTCTTTGTTTGATGGTCTTTTATCATCTTACTCCAGATCACCAGAACAAGGTGATGTCTCAGATAAATGTTATTTTACTTCAGCATTCAATAATTTTTACAAAGCTTAATGGATTTTACAGTGAGAATCTTGCCACTGAAAATAAATGAAAGCCTTTTAAACTCTGTAAGGCTCTCTAATTGTTTTATCAATTTGGTGTCTTTTCATGGAGATCTATAACAGTATAAGCCAATATGCAAACAAGAAATCACTATGTATATATGAAGCTGTATAACTTCTGAAAAATGCAAGTTTAGTAGGCTTTTTCTTATTGTGCTTCAATAAAAACACCATTTTTAATCTTGAAAGATTGAATGGATGAACACAGAAAACTCAGAAAATACTTATAAATGAGCTGCAAATTTCACCTCTTAATTTTAAGGTGCTCAGGTACAAGACTGATTTAGATCAGGCTACAGTTTTTTGAGATAATCTTATTGTCTTCCATGACTGATGAGATACAGAAGGGGAACGTTTATCGGTTTTGGATTTAATGATCAGACACACTTTGAAACAGATGAAAATAAGGTGTCCTTCACCTGCGGTGGATTAAACAGAGCTATGACCATTACAGGAGCTGTAAGGAAGGCTCAGGTTATGCCATCTGAAAGAACACCACAATGAAGTATTATGAAAACTTCCTGGGGAGATTAGAGAACATCAGTCACCAAAGGTCTGCAGAGCAGGCTGTGTTTTCTCTCCAGAACTGTTTATTTTCTGGAAAAACTACTGGATTTGTAGATTAAGAAATATAGAATTGTCCAGGGCAGGAGACAGGGAACAGTACGTGCCATCTTTTTGATTCTGACTCATCATCACAGGGACTCAGACTCTGCAAACATTTTCAAATGGAGGGAGCCTATAACAAAACTTGACCTCTGTGTAAGGAGAGTCTCAAATTCAGAAAAAGCAGGGAGAACCCAATACAAGACTAATTTCCCACTTGTAAAAATCCCTGTTTGTAGAAATGGGATAGTTAGTCTCTGTTAAGGCACAGTTATAGTTCACAGAGACAGCTTTAGTCTGTCTGTCTGAGGGAGAGGATTGTAAAAGAGTTGGGGTTTCATATGTGACAGAGGATAAGCTAGTTTTAAATTACATTTAGTACTCATGTCAAACATGTAAGAAATCTTATGTTCTTAAATGTGCAGTAGTGACCATAGTAATGATCCCATTAAACATCTGATAGAAAAGGAATAAGAACCTCTAGACTAAACCAAAATAAATGTTACTGAGCACTGGTTCCTCTGGTTTATCTTCAGTTTTTTTCCAGCCTAGAAATGCATAACACTCTAATCAGTCATCACATCTTGCACTGTGTTCTGCCTCACTTTTTTCTGTTTCTTGTTTTAAACTGTTTTGAAGCTACAAGCTGTCTTCTGCAAAGGCCTAAACCTTGGGGAGAAAAGGGAGAGTTCCCCCTCTATGTGCCATCTCTGCTGAGAAGCATGTTAACCTCAATATCTATGGCATTAAAAGATGAAAATGCCCTTTTGAGTTTGGTTTCTGTACTTCTCTTCAGGAGTCTGAGTTGAGGTTTTTGCCTTTCCTGGAAAACAAAGAGGTTTGGATGCCTGGAGGGGGCCTGGTTCCTCCCTAACGCCCTGACCTGAGCACAAGCATGCACTCGCCTGGGATGCTGGGTCTCACGCCACCCCTCATTACGGGTCACATCTCACAGGGCACTTTGTCTTTGTGTGCTCCACTGACTGTTTATCCTCTCAAGACTGGGCAAGGTCAGGGTACTTGAAGCTGGTGAAATCCCTTTTTTACGATAGGGAGTAGACCAGCCAAGTGTGTTAAATAAAATATTGTTTAAGAGTTCAAATAGAACAGGAGAGAATAAACAAAGTTTGAGATGAACTGCCAGTAAACATTTATTCTTACAAGATGTAATAAGATCAGGAAGTAGCTGGGTGACACTCAGGTCCTGTCTGGATGTGATTCTCTCACTTCAGGTCCACAAAAATATATAAGCTAAGAACTAATACAGAAAATATCTATGAATTATCACAGCAGAGGTCCAAAGGAGCGTAGCTATATTGCAGCAAGGCTATGCTGGGTTACGCTGGTTAGAGTCCTGGCTGTGGCAGTAGTTTATCATATGCAATGCAGCATTCAAATTTGAGAAGATAAATTGGGTTTGACTTTAAATTAATTAAGTATTCCTAATTTAAATATTTGATGAGAAAAGAAAATTAAAATTATGGGTGTCTACTCACAACTTTTTTCTGACTTCATTACTGAGGCTAAAGTTCTTAAGAAAAATGCATGTCAGTGATCTTTCCCAAAATGCATGTTAGTAGTCTTTCCCAAACTGGATTACACTTGATTAAAGTAATCATAGTGATCATCAAAGACACTGCAGTTAGAGTGTGCAAAGCACATACACACTACATGTATTGGAATAACAATGTTTAACTGAGTACAATTCTGTCATTCCACTGTCTTAAGGCCCTGTAAGCATATAAGCTCATGACGAGCATTAATCTTACCATTATCCAGCAAAACATTTGCATGTGCAGTGTTCCCTGAGAGGGGCAATTCTCTGCTGCCTCAATGATTCCCCAGAAGCAGTCCTGAAATGCATTCAAAGGATTGCAGCCACCTGGTCTAGTGAGTGACATCCCTGCCCGTGGCATGGGGTTTGGAACCTGAGGATCTTTCAGGCCCCTTCCAACACAAGCCTTTTTATGATTCCATGAATTGTGTAAAACCTGATAGCTGGACATGATCGCACTGGGACCACTTCTAAATTTGGCAGGACAATTTCATAACCTTGGCTTTTTATATCTGAATATTCCCCGTTTCCAATTCCCTCTATCAGGTGAGGTACAGAAGGTACTCAAATGAATTAGATCAGTTTAGGGCATCTATTGTGAAAACCTTTGTCTTTATATAGAAACTAATACAGAATATGAAATGAAACAACTCGTCCATGTTCTTTTTATTAATTTTTTTTTAATTTATGACAGTATGACTTCGGGCTAGATTTGAAAACATTCCTTTTTATACATTTGCTGCAAGTAATCAACATATAATCTCTGTATTTAATATTTTTGGGGTTTGAATTCAGAAACTTTTAGCTTGGAATATATTTAATTTGAGTATTAGACTGGTATGAAGAAGGTTGCTTTATTCTTTTTCAAGTTTCAAGTCTTTCAAACAAAATGACCATTTCCTCTGCACAGTCATTATCAGAACAATCCAACAGAGTGTGCTCACGTACTGTGAGAGCTGAAGCTGCTTATAGTTAAAAGACGTTTTTCCTATCTCTTGTTCTTCCTCTTTAAAAATAATTAACTGTCGAAGCTGCATTCCCTGTCAAGTTTTTCAATGACATATAACATCTCCAGAAGAAACAAGCATCCTCTTACATAATTAAACGGAGGAAGAGAGGGAATTCTAGATGAGAACAGTGGGAGTAAAACTTTTTTACAGAAAGTCGGTATTTAACAGCAAAGGCACAGTGATCCACCAAGCTTTTTGTGCTAGTGAAAGTATGGAGCTGTATCCTGGTGATTAACCCCACGGCCAGCTGGTGCACAGCATTGCACTTTCAGAGAAGCAATCTGCCATGAGGCTGGAGGAATTGAGAGTGGAGTCTTAGGGAATGGCAGAGCTGAAATGGATTCTTCTGCTGTGGGATTCTGGCAAAAGGTTCTGCTGGCATAAATGTTGTGATGTTAAATTATGCAGAAGTTGTTGTAGCCCAGATCATTTTTTGCCAATAAAAACTGTATTTGTGTGGGATGGATCCCCAAAGACCACAACCAATAGTCAGCATTGAAGACAGCACAAGAACTAGATGTAAATGTATAACCTTCCTCAGAAAGAATCTTCTGACAAAGTTGGAGTAGTTTCCCGTTCTGTTTATAGAAACACTTCAAACCCTTGATACTGAAATCTGTTGTCTGAATAAAAATAATAAAATAAAGATATGCTCAATATGAGCAGGAATAGGGTATGTTTGAGGTCATCCAGCACATATCTGTATCCACAAGGGCTGAATATTTTGAAAAAGGCAGACAAAGGCATTTGAAAGCCAGTGTTGCACAGCAGGGAAGAGGGACACTGTACTGTTAAAGTCACAAAATCTGGACTTTGTGTGCTACTTCAGTTATCAGTTCTCAGCTGTGAAATTATAGCTCAGGCCAACAAACAGGTTGTCACTGCATGGCAAGTTAATGTACATTTTCATAGTCTGATGCCTTAGCCCACAGCAAATTCAAGAGGTTTAGAGAAATCTGAAGTGCATCTACCTCCTACCACAGCACTACTCTTTAATAAAATCACATTTGAGAGAAAGTGGTTACCTTGATCTGAAAAGGTAATCCCAAAATCTCCACAGCTGCAGCTGCATGGTTCCATGTAAAACAGAAAGACACACTCTGTTTCACTTGAAGAATCCTCAAAGACCTAAATCTATGCGTTCTTGCAAAAGCATTGTGTGTGCCAAGCCCCCACTGGTGTCCTCTTACAATATAATTATACTGGGATATCTCCCTACAGGTGAGGTCTTCCTCTTTATAAAAATGCTTTCAGCATTCTGTGACCTCTCTCATCCACACACCATGTAAAACTCAGCTCTGAGGATTAGCCTGCTTTGCCTTTCTCTTCTTTTCCACAGTCACAGTCTTTCTTCCTTGCTCTAGGCTTTAGGCCACCTTACTGCATTTCAGTTTGGTAAAACTGAGAACTTATAACAACTGAATATGATACTCGAGAGTTTAGAAATGTCTTCTAGTGAAAGAACTAGAGACTTTGTAAGATTTTATTAATTTTTGAATCCATCCAGCATTAAGAACATATTCCTGCTAAAAATGTTGTCACTATGCGTCAATAATAATCATATACCTTTAGATATTCCTTTTCATAAATCAGAGAAGACATGTCTGGTGCCGTACTAGCATATTTGAAAAAAAAACAACTCTGAAGTCTGTGAACACTGGAAAGATGTCATCAAGCTTTATTTGAAATTTCCCGATCATTGCCATTAGTATGATTATAAGAATGTAGTGGTTAAGATACATTCCTAAGTTTATTCGTCTTCAATTCTTTGTCAGGACAGTTTCCAATTCAGCTTGCATTCTTAAAATGAACAGTGATTTTATATATCTTGGGTTTCGCCTAGTTTAAGATGTTTTCAAAAAGCAGGTTACTTAGAAACTGCCTATTGCCTCCCTTAGGAAAAACAGCTCAAAAAATGAAAATACATTGTAAGAGGCCCATGACGTGTGAGGATGTCGTTTTTTCACTGTTGAATTTCATTTGAGTCTCATTCTCTGTGATAAGGAAATTCTTTCACATTTTGAGCTAAGGTTTCAAAACTGCATGGGAGTTGAATTGATAGCAGAATTAAGAGTCTCCTGTACCTATGCAAACATTTAGAAATGAAAGAAAAGAAGCAAACCACATGAAGCACAAATTCCTGGAGCTCACATGTTAAGCCTGTATTACTGTCTGGCTTCCCTAGAAACAGGAGCTCAGCATATGTCACATTCATGCAGTCGGATGTTCCATTTCCCAGGTTTTCCTTTTTCTCCTTTATTACTTCTATATTTAAGCCTTTGCAGATTCAACAAAAGAGAAAAAGGCTGTGTAACAGTAACATTCAGTAAGTCATCAGCTCTTTGTACATGGAAGCATCTTTACTTCTATAACCAGACAGGGAGTGAGTTGGTGTGCAAGCATTGTTATCACTGGTACCAAATAACAGCTGAAACAGCTTCTGCTGCAACAGGTTAAGTCTTAAGGATCCATTTGTAATGCAGATTGCAAGCCTGTCCAATTTATGAAGCAGCTGCTATCTTCAGGAGCAGATCCTGTAAGACACATTAGTCTGGCCACACTGTGAGAAAAAAGTAGATTATGCCCTTTAGACCCACAATGAATTATGAAACTCCCCAGCTTCTCACCAGAAATGACAATGATGTGAGGAAAGCAGAGATAATGTGCTTTCATTGGTCTCACAAATGACAGCTCATATTTAGACATCTGGGGCAATTGTTTCCAAAATTAAGTGACTCAAAATAACACTTGTTTGTCTAAAATCAGCTCGTTCTTCAATATTTAATTCAATACTGGCAGTATTTTGGATATTCTTAGTTTAAATGGTAAGGAAATTCAGTTTCACTAAAACATTCCAAACCTATTACTGCCAAAAAGAAGTTTAGAATTCATTTTCAGGCTAATTTAAAGAAACATATTACATGAAGCTGAAAATTAGTACAAGACATTGGAGACAAATTATTACAAGACATTGGAGATAAAGGAATGGGTTTTTCAAAGGCACAGGATATAGAAAAGTTCAAGAGGGATTTATTTTCTCACTGAAGGTCAAATACAACTGAACAGAACTAAGAGAAACGAGGTTTACAGAGAGATACTCAGGAAGTAACTTTGTGTCTGTAATATAATGCAAAATATATCACCGGGCAATAGTGACTCCCTGAGAGATGGACAGTCTGAATTGGTTGTGATTATTGATTAAGAATCTCAGTCTTACCAATCAATAAGACTTTGGAAAACATAAAATGTACAGTATGTTCTTTTATCTAATTATACTAAAAATCATTAGATCCAATTCTGCAAGCACTACAGAAGTACTCATTGGCACAAGTTGCACAGAGAATTTCTACTTAAAACGACATAAACTGAAAAGCTTTGTAATTCCAATTTGCTTTTGCAAAGGCTGGTTGCCAAAAAGCTCTTCTCACTATTGCTCTGTCATTGGTGGGCAATTTGTTCCAGACTCTTTCACCTTCTGCAGAAAGGATCTTTGTGCCAGCTGTTTCCCCATCTAGTTTTAAATCTTTCCTATTTCTGTAGAGAGAAAAAAAGTTAATTCTCTATGGTACAGAAGATCCCACATGTTCAGAATGGATAACCATCTTAGAAGAGCATATGTATGACAGTCTTTCCCAGCGCAGTTGCTCATATTTTCCCCATGACTGAATTATGCACATGTGGGTCCATATAAGTAGAAGAGAGACTAAGTGGAAAAATAATCTCTTATTTCACACTTTTTCAATATCTAGGGCTCAGAATTCATAAATACCACAATCTACTTCTGCTGTCCCCGTTAATATCTCAGTCTGCAAAGTTAAGTGTTTGAGGAGGTAGCCAGTAACCAGACTTGCCAGAATCCTGGACCAAACTTTCTGTCAGTGTTGGGACATCCAGCTGGTTCCTGAGACATGTATTTGTTTATGATGGTATGTACAGGAATGTACACTAGTTTCACGGCATACTGAAAAATTGCCCACACCAGATAGGGATTGTTTCTTCATAGCCAGACCTAGAAAAAAATCAGCATTAGGGTCTCAGATGCCACCTTTTTTTCCCAGTCAGTTGTATGGCACTGCTGTACCTTAGGTTAGACCTTGTCTCCCACTATTGATTGGCAAGGGGCTCTGAATGCTCACAAAAACTACAAAACCCTACTGAGACTTACGAACCTGTCAGTACAGCCAGCAGGTCCCTCTGAAGACTGTAACCAAAAACAGCCTAACCAACAGCACAGCAATTTCCACAGCATAAACATATTTTAGCAGCAGGAAAACAGTCAAGAAGTCCTGTGAGACTGCACAGCCTAGATACCCCGGGATCCTGAGTGCCCTGCCCGAGTCTGATATATTTTCCATGGTCCCATTGGCCATGACAACTGGTTTGGTCCAGGGAAAGAGGTGACTGAGGCTCTTTTTCTCCCAAATGCATGTGGATAAGCCACATCAGACACTCTGATATGTGGCCCTGGCCACTGTAAGTATTTGACAAGAGGAAGTAAAATTGCCATTGCTCCTTCCTCTCCAGAGCCTGCAAGAACCTCCTTCCCTGCAGCAGAAAGGAACACATGAGATGGAGATACACAGTCCAAGCTGCACTATGCCAGACAAGGAAAAATAGCACAATTCAGATTTAAGTACTTCTTAGGGGCTCTGCTCTGCATTTGGTAGACAGGCACAATTCTTCAGCTGGTCACTAATGAGCTCTGCCTGAGCAGTGCATAAGAAGAGGTCCAAAACAGCTGTGTTGCTTTGCTCTGCCTTTATCCGATTCTGCAGCCCAGGTCTTGTATCTATTTTCTACCCTCCCAGGTGCTATAGGTTTCTAACCTCTGAACCAGTGTTTGCGCGACACAGCAAATGACTCTGGTTTTGTGTTCAGGCTCAATGCCAGCCACAAATCTCTAATCACATTAAATCCTGATGCTCTCTGCAAAGGAACTCTGGACACCAGCACTGCATTCAAGGCTCTCCTTTGTTTAGTAGCACTGCTCTGCCCACAGTCTCATCAATAACAACATTAAAGACCATTTATATGCACAGCTGGACACTGGAAAACTGATGGGTCTAGCAGGCAGCAGATGAGCACTCCAATCATTTAACAGTATTAGATAATAGAGCCCACTGTTTTTTTCAATCCATAGAACAGCCTTTCCTTTGGTCAAACCTTATCTCTTTACAGAATATACATTGTACACTAACACTATTCTTTCATGAAAAAAAAGAGAGCCTTTTTTTACCTTAGGTAGACAGAGTCCTGTTTCCTGAGACAGGGAGCAGACAAAGTATAGGTAGTCAAGACCAAGGCTGGTTTATGTTGTAAAGCATTTAGAAGAATATAATACAAGACCAGAGAAACCAATTAACTTACTGGGGGAACATGTTCCTATGTGCCTGGTATAACGCGTGAGTGTTTTGGTGATGAATATCAAAATAAATGGGGTAA
>VYZT01054977.1:288-31929 GCA_013400735.1 Pomatostomus ruficeps | reverse complement strand
AAAAAGAAAGAAGGAAAAATAAAAATAGAGCAGATATATTTTCCCCTCCCCCAAGGTCCTTTAATATATATTTCTTGCATGCAAAAGTGTAGCTTTTGATATACATAATTTTGTAGGGTTTTTTCTGGCAGGAGAATATTTTAACGTGAATAAGCACAGCTTCTGCCTGCATCACACACTGGTTGCCTTAGTAACTGTGGCATAGTGCAGCTGAAGTGTGCTGATACCCTTGAAAGGGAGTTTGAAGGAAGCAGATGGGCTGTGATTATCATTGGTTGGATCAATTAGATGAGTAGATTGTGAGACACCAAAAATAATACCTTCAATTGCTTAAAAAATTAATTTTGCAAGAGGAACAGCATTTTCATTGTGACTATTTAAGATAGATGTCATTGTATTTGCAATATTTTTGTCCAGTTTGCATGATGGGGAAAGATGCTACTTTCCCATCTTTTACTAGAAGATGAACTCAATTTTTTAATGTAGCTTTACATCATTTTTAGTGATTTATTCATTTCCAGACAGTAGCTGCTGGTATGAACAAAGTGTGTTAATATGCTAAAAAATTAACTAATCCATAATAAACAAAATAATTAATTTATAATCTAGCTACCTGTGTTAGGTTTGAAAACTAAGACAAGAAAAGCAATACTAAAATGTCTTTACAAAAAAAAAAAAAAGAGGAGGAAAGGAAAAATCTGATACTTACAACTTTGATATTTTTCCAGAAGATGAGTTCTTTCCTAGATGAAAGCTGGGGTATATTGTATCGGGGAAAAAAATGCTTGAAAATAATTTTGTAAGTTATCATCTTAACGGATTTACAGAGTGTAACTTTATTATCATATTTTGATTTATGATAAATTTATTCCAAAGGAAAGGAAATGAGTGATAAGATTTCTACATTTTCAAATTTTAAGAGAAAAGTTCTCTTTATTTTTTAATAGGAAAATTTGCAGGTTCAGTGTTAAATATTCTATAACACTTGCAGAAAATTGGCCACTAAATTAAAAATTACTAATAAGGAAACAGAACTCATATAGGACAAGCATTCTTCTGATATCCATGAGACCTCATAACTCTCCTCAAATGTATAAAACACATCTAGCTTAACAGAAATTGTATATGAGAAATATGAGAGATGTAATCCTTTTATTGGATGTGAATCGTTTGTATGAAAATTCTCCATTCTTTGTGTCTTAACAGTATCAGGTATCATGGACACTCTGCAGTCACATTTGAACAAGTAAGGTACCTGGCTTAGTAGCAGTAATGGATGCCCCCCCCCACACCAGGTCTTGAAAGCGACATTTCTCTAAGCAAGTTTGATATCCCAGGAGTTTCTGACATGATCACCACATTGAAGGGGGCACAGGATCACTTCTCATTTTTCCTCAGATACAATTCTTGCAGAGTGTTGTATGAGTGTATGCTAACCCCACTCCTCTGTCATATTCCTGCTGTCAAAAATGCTCTGATTGCAGCTTATTTTCACTGCTGGGACGCCTGCCTGTTTGTATCACTGCTTTCTATGGTCTCTAAGAAACTGAAAATGTTGATGGACTGGAGGAAAAGGATAGGCATGGAGTTAGGAAAAGACAAGATGAGAGCAGGCACGGCCCCTGAGGGGCTGCTTTTTATTCCTGGAAGAAATAGCTGTTGGAGGAGAAGAAGATAAAAAAAATCCAGTTACCAGGAAGAGTATGCTGGTAAACTAAAAGGCATTTAGTTTAACTAATTTAGTCAAACTAAAGAGGCGTTTAAACCTTCAGTTCTATCTTTTAAGTATACATGTGTTGGTGCCTGAAGCTTAACGGGCTCTCTGGTAATTCTCCCTCACACCTCAAGTAATGTAACTTTCTGAGAAAGGTGTGCTTTTCTTTGCTGTATGCCACATGGGAAGTGAGGGCTGGGGAATTTACTGAACTCCTGATGCTCTTTGAGACCAGACAAGATTTTTATTAACATCTCAAAATCTTTGCAGCAGCAAATGCCAGTAAAGACCAGTCACAAAGCCTGGAGGCCAAGGAAAGTGTTCACAGAAATGTGGACTCCTCAGTAACATTCCCCGAGTTTGATCTACTGAAAAGACAAACAATAGAAAGTGTGTGAAATTGTGTAATGATGTTTCTCTTGTCCATGGGCTGGGGAAGCTGGAACCAGAAACTCTTATGTTTTCCTGTTTTTCCCATTTTTGCAGCTCGGTCCAGCTGAATATGTTGACATGACTTACATGTAGTGTCAACCGCTCATGCGCTGTTACTTCACTAAATTCAAGCCCCAGAGAAATGTTCAAGGGTTCCTGGCTGTTACAGGGATCAGCAGGTCTCACTGCCTCTTTAATGGTGTTGGTTTTGACATGCTTTTACCAATTAGCTGATTGATCAACTGATCAGCTGAGCAGAGCGAAACAGGGTATAATAGTGTATGCAGAATTTAGGTGAGCAAGTTATGAAAGTAAGCCATCATAGGACTTTTAATTTTAGATATCTTGGTTGGCTAGATTTCAGTCCTGGTTGTGTTCAGAATAGTTAATACCGCCACAGGACACATGATGAGTGATATAAGTAAGACGAATCCCTTCCTGAGGTTTCACTGCCTCACTTGACTAGAGGAGTATCCATCACTGAAATACAACAGTGATGAACACTGTAACAAATCCCAAAACAGAAAATCAGAAAAATATTCTTAATATATACAGAATAACAGTTTCAAATTATGCGTGTTCCCATATGTGTGACAGAGCACATAGGAAAAAGGACTGTACACAGTAAATAAATTAGGGAACACTGGAAATTAAGTGTATTGTGGCAATTTTAATTACAGGTCTTTTAAGGATTAGGTTTCGGCTTTAGTCTGTTCCCTTTGTTTCCCTAGTATTTGAGAGCAAATTTAATAAAAATGGTCTGATTTGGCACAGTTAAATAACTTCTTTTAATTCGCAGTTAAAATGACATGAGCTCTCAGAGAGCATTTTAATGAAATACTTCAAATATGCATCAAAACAAGAAGAAAATTCTTTGAAGAACTAGTTTGAATTAAAGCATTACTAAATGAAGCTTAACTGAACATTGGCCATTTTTTTAAATGCAGTAAGCTGAGAGACTTTGCAAAGCTGCTTGGAGGTTGGCTTACTGTAATTTATTTTGTTAACCATAGGAAAGTTGTTATGGAGATCACAGTGAAAGTGAACTCCCCTGTAGTGTGCTAGCTCATTTTGTACGTTTACTGAAACACATAGTTACCCTTAATGCCACCATAATTTCAGAGGAGATCTTGCTGTTTTTGTTGCTCCTGGATGCTAGCAATAGCCTTTCCTTCTGTTGCCACTGACTCTTAATTACATTAGTGGCTAACAGTATTACCTTAAATTGAGGAGCACCTGGCAATTCAATCACAGGTGCTTGAAAGACTGATCTTCAATTATCCACATCTGTGCTCAAATCAACCCTTGATCCTCTCCCCTCAGCACTGACTCAGCACCCACTGCTCAGTTGCCTTTGATGGAAACCCAGGTGAGCTTAAGAAGAGTAAAGATAGTCTCATCTGCCATGCAAAGAAGAATTCCATTTGTTGGCAATTTATTCATGTTTTTGTGTTGTTATTAAGAAGACTCTATTAGCAACAGAGAATCAGTTCAGTCAACAGCTTTCAAACCAAAAGCAGAAATGTGTGTTTAAGGGGACTGGAAAAATGAAGCAGTTATTCTGGGTTAAGAAGGCTATACGGAGAAAAACATCATGGAGAACATTCATCTATTCCACTCTTCCACAATGATATCATACGTATTTTGATGTATATAAATTTCAGAAAGTAAAAAATATGTCAGTTAAACTAGTACCCATCAAAAGCCAGGAAATTAGTATTATAAAGAATGGGTTAGAAGCAAATTACACACATTGTCAAGAAGAAATGTCTTCACAAGATACTCTGAATTTTGGGATTCATTCTGGCCTGTGAGATACTCTGTAAAACTCCCACAGGAAAACAATGTACCTTTAAAGTAAGGAAATTAAAACTCAAACTAACAATCATTTTTCTTTCTAGTTCATGGACTTTAGAATAATCTTCAATATTTTCCATGGGCTCCCTGTCTACTTCCTTCCTTTACAATACTTTCTGAGGTTACTTTTTTCTCTTTCTTGCAGTAAAGGTAATTTAGGATGAAAGCATATCCAGAGATTTTCTGCTACATGTCCTTTTGTGTGTGGATATGCATATATACATGTCTGGTGGTTGCTTTGTTGGGTTTTTTTTAATACCTGCAGCCTCTTGGAAAAGAAGCTTTGGTAGCTAGACATACCACTACCATTTCTGCTCTTTTAAGGGAAGACCAAAGTTCTGCATATTTTAAGGTCAAAAGATAACTCTACAATAATATTTTCTGACTGATATTGCAAAATTTGTCCTGCAAAGTTCAAATCATGACACTGATAAAAATGAAACTTGTCTTTTAGAAAGATACCCAGTCCCATCTTAGAGACTTTTCACAAGGACTCTGTGTTCAAGAGATTTTGTTCTGGCAATTACCACTTTATTAGGAGTCTTTGTCTAATCTCAACATTGCTTGTTAATTTAGAGGATCCTTTACCATCCATTAACTTATCTATGTTCAACCCTTCCCCATGTGTGCTCTGTACTTGTATGCCCCGTACTCTGAGTGGTAGGGTAATGACATCTGTGGCATTAATGGTATGGAAAATTACATCATAGAATGTTCTGACTTTTTGCAGTTTCATAACACTGTTATGCTATCCCAGATAACTGAAGTGGCATTACTCAGGTTTCCAAAGCAGAAAATCCAGACAACTTTTCACTGTGCAGAAATTAACATTCTGACATGATCAACAGCAACCAAGCTCATTGCTGATTCGTGGTAAGTGATCCTTTCCACGGTCACGTGTATCTAAACCACAGAAAAAGCCTTTGAAGTTCCTTTGTAGGGTAGATGTATTATTTATTTTGTGTTATTGCTGTTTATATTACAAACAAGATGTACACAGATGCATGCCTCTGTTGGTTTTGTGCTAAACACATGTAAAACTTCAGAGATCCTAAGTTAGTGCATTCAAGTTTATACAGAACTAGAACTCATTTACAAAATATTTCTAAGCTCTGATCATATAAGCTATATGAATATGTATGTCTTCAAATTTTAAAAATAGAAAACCTAATAAGATCTGATTTTCCAGTTAAAAATCATGTTAGATTTGTCCCCCACAGAGCCTGACAAAACAAGGTCAGAATAAAACATTTACCTTGAAAAAGGAACAAAACTCAGAACTAATACTGATGGTATGAGCGGTCTATTTTTGGGAGGGACATGGGATGAGTTAAAACTGATCTCATATCCCATATGACTTCTGAACCAGCTTTTAACTTTGGGTTGACAATGGGAATGTAAAACAAATGAAACAAAAAGAAACAGAAAGAAAACCAAACCCCATAAAATTATGTCACCTTTTGTATCTTTAAGAAGTATGTGCAGTTTTTCCTTTTTAAAATCTTTTGCTTGGTCAGGCTATTTTTGCTTATATATGTTTCATTTGGAAGCTTTAAGTCAAAATCTGATTTTATGAGGTACCTGTAAATTATAAAATATATCTGCTCAGAAAAAAAAAAAGGTTTTTGGCAGCCTACTTCAGGGAAAAGTCAGTGAAAGATTGATGCAGATTAAAAACTCATGGACAGCAACATTAAGGCTGCTGAATGCTTTGTAACTCTCAGCAGTGCTGAGTTCACAAGGATGCTGAAATGCCTCTAGCCAGCTCTGACTATTTCGTTGTAACGGCTCAGTTCTAGAACTTTTCATTTTGAGTGTAAGCAGATCTGCATAAGCAGAGCATAATCCTAACAAGCTTCTAAAATTTTAGGATGTCATAGAAACAGGGGAAATGAATGTGTAAACAAAGAAAGCTACAGAAAAGGGAAAAAGAAGAATTAGGTCTCTCAGGTTGGCAAGGCATGGTCAAAATTAATGTGATGAAAAAGACAGTAAGACTTTTCAGCAAATTTGTTCAATCCTTATGATAGTCCATAAAATGGCTTAAATATTTTGTCTATGATTTTGAAGGATTGTTTTCAGTACATCCTGCCTTTTGGAGGGCTCATTAACTAGTTTCTCTCTTGTGTTCCTTTCCCAGGATTTTGTGATTCATAAAATACAGTAACAACATACTGACATTTGCAACTTCACAGTAATTAGTAAAGAAAAAAGTAAAAGTAGGTGGAAAAAATATCAAGTGGATGCTACAAAAATATTTTATTTAAAATATTCTGAATAAGAAATCTAAAGTACTTCAGAAAAATATCTAAGCATTTAAAACACTTACTCAGGAGGGGAAGAGGAGGGACAGGCACTGATCTCTTCTCTCTGGTGACCAGTGACAGGATCCAAGGGAATGGCCTGAAGCTGAGTCAGGGGAGGTTTAGGTTGGGTATCAGGAAAAGGTTCTGTGAGAGTGGTTGGGCACTGGAACAGGCTCCCCAGGGAAGTGGTCACAGCACCAAGATGGATGGAGTTTAAGAAGCACTTGGACAATGCGCTCAGGCTCATTATATAATTCTTGGGGCTGGTCTGTGTAGGGGTAAGAGTTGGACTTGATAATTCCTGTGGTTTCCTTCCAGCTCAGGATATTCTGTGATTCCGTAAGGACACTGTGCTCTAACATTGGAAATTACTACTAGAATTCCTTCTGTGATAACATTTTTCTTGAAAAATATACTCTGGGAAGACATGGTTTTCAATCAAGAATTGATGCTGAATGAATGATCTTTAATGACACTTCATTGGCTCATTCTGCTGATTGCCAGACTCTTGAGTTGTCTAGCTAGCTATTACCTTGCTGAATCTGTAGATTTTTTTTTCACTTATCCCCGCACTGAATATTTATTTTTTGGAACAGAGCTGAACTTGTTCCAAATACTTTCCCACAATCCAGTCTGGTAGGAAAAAAAAAAGGGGGGGACTAATGAAATCTTTGAATCTGTAAAAAAATTGAGAAGTCTTAGATCTTCATATATAACACTGAGATACTGCTCATGAAATCAACAATTTTTAAAGAATGTTGAAAAATTGGGGCAGATGAAGAAAAAAAACTATTGACATGTTCCTAAGATTAGAAAGTATCTTGCTCTGAGGAATTGAGCTCAATCCGTTTACTTTATCTGAAATGAAATTGGGATGTCGCTTGCAACATATAAGTATAGAGCGGTTCATAAAAAGCACTTAAATTCAGCAGAGAAAGACATAATTAGAGCCTGGTAACTGAGCCACAGATACTTGCATCAGAAATTTGGGACCACTTTTTAACAATGACGATAATTAAATGATGAAATAAATTGCTATAGGGTTGCTAAATTTACCATCTTGAAGTTCTCGTCATGGCTGGAAGGAGTCATAATGTAGGACATTCTGTACTTCTCCCAGCTAAAATCCTGCTGGCTGGGGGAGGAGGATGCTACTGCCTACCTCATACTTCTCGTAGTAAATGTTCCAAAGCCAAATTGGATTGTTTTCTCAAAATTGTCTCTTAATTAAACACCAATTACTGCAGTTGAATACAGGGATACATGATTGCGATTTAGCGGCCTGTGATATGGAGCATGACAATCAGTGAGTTTCTGTCTTTTGGTTTGCACATCTGCAGACTTCATGCAGAGTTTTGCAATCTGGAGTTGCAATGTAACTGTACTGACCGTGGGCTTGTTTTCCCTCCTCTTTTTGTGAGAGTTGCCTACCTTAAACAATATTAGAGTTGATGTCATTAATAACCTGCATGTTTCTGGATTAGGGCTTAAATTTTCCCCCCACATGTTGTATTTGTGAGTGGGAAGGTTGTCATAATTTTTGGTGCATATTAAGATCTTAATATAGTTTTCTGTAGTTGTTATGGAATCATAAAATGGTTGTGCTGGAAGAGATTTTTTAACCATCATCAAGTCGAACTCCCCTTCAACGAGCAGAGAAATCACCAACTAGACCTTTAGAGCCCCTAACCTTGAATGTTTCCAGGGATGGAGCATCTACCACCTCTTGGGACAACTTGTTCTGGTGTGTTTCCACACTATATTTTAAAAAAACCCCATTGTCATGGTTTTGATCCTGGCTAAGTGCCAGGCACCCACGCACTCGTTCCCTCCCCTGCCACAGCTGGGCAGATGAGGGAAGGAGAGGGGAAAAAAACCAAGGGAATTAACTCAGAGGTCTATGAGTTGAGATAAGGAACCGGGAGAAAACGCTCCAAGGACAAACCAGGCTCAGCTTAAAAGTTGCAAAAGTGAAAATTTATTACTACCTGAGTTAGAAGGAGGATATGAGAAATAAACTAAACCTTTAAAAGACACCATTCTTTTCACTCCCCACCCCTCCCTCCCTCCCACCAACAGTGCAANCTGCTACGGCTTCTCTTGGCATCCATGGCTGCTGCGGCTTCCGACATCTTCCCGCTCCAATGTTGGCACCTCACCCACGGACTGCGGGTGGCTCTGCATCCCTCATGGACCACATGGACTGCAGGGGGGACACCCCGCCTCACCATGGGCTCACCATGGCCTGCAGAGGAATCTCAGCTCCCGAGCCTGGGGCACCTCCTCTCCCTCCTTCTCCACTGACCTTGGTGTCTCCATGTTGTTTTTCCTCACATGTTCTCACATCCTCCTCCTTCTCTAACTAAAAGCAGCTGCCTGTACACTTTGTTTTGATTTTTCCTTAAATATGTCATCACAGAGGCGTAACCAACCTTTCTAATTGGCCCAAACATGGCCAGTAACATGTCCATCATCTTCAGAGCCATCAGAGATTGGCTCTGCTGGAAATGGTGAAGAACTCCAGAAACTTCTCACAGGAGCCATCTTTATGCCCCCCTCCCCTCTACTAAAACCACAACACCCATAAACTTGTTTATTATATGTAATCAAAATTAACCCTCCTTCTGTTTAATACCATTACCCCTTTTCCTATTGCAACAGGCTGTGCTAAAATGTTTGTCACCTTCTTTCTTGGAGGGCTCCTTTAGGAACTGAAAGACTGTTAAAAGGTCTCCCAGCAGCCTTTTGTTCTCCAGGCTGGACAAACCTGATTCTCTGCCTGTCTTCATTGGAATGGTCTTCATCTTCATGGCCCTCCTCTGGACTTGCTTCGGCCCTTCCTGTGCTGGGACCCCAGAGCTGGATGCAGCACTGCAGGTGGGGTCTCACCACAGCAGAGCAGAGGGGCAGAATCCCCTCCCTCACCCTGCTGCTCACGCTGCTTTGGATCCAGCTCAGGACTCGTTTGGCTTTCTGGGCTGTGAGTGCCATGGCTGGGTCATGTCCAGCCTCTCATCCCCCAGCACCCCCAAGTCCTTCTCCCCAGGGCTGCTCTCCATCTCTTCATCCCCCAGCCTGGGTTGATATTGGGAGTTACTTTATTGTAGTTCTCTAACATTGCTAGTCATGTTTATATAACTTTTAGAAAATAAATGTACCTACTATTACAGTACAGGTTTTCATCCATTTAAAGTGCAAAATCGTCGTGGCAGCCCAAATACCGGGATTTCAGAAGGCATGAAGTCTGCACTCACTTGTTCTGTGTGCAGGCTTTAATGAAATGAGATAGGATAGATAAAGATAAGTAAACATCACACAAAAGCAGTTTTGTGTATCTAAAGTCTCCCATATCCAAGTGTCCTATGCTGTTGATTAGCTATATGATACACCAGTCAGTGTGTTCTTCCAAAACAAAATCAATCAAACATGACAATTCCTAAATTGTAAAGATAAATTAGTGTAGTATTCCAAACAGGATTGCATGTTTTTATAACTGCCATTAACATAGTAATTTGAATTATCATAGCTCTGCATTATAATTTCTTGCTACCTGATTTCTTGCTGCCTATGGAAAATAAATACATATTCCCTCATGCCCAGTACCATGACTAAAAATATAATGTATGTTAAAAATTAGGATAAATTTAAAAAAAAATTACTTCATTTCATAGTGACAGAAAAAGACTGACTTTAGAAATTTTGAATAGCATCTTTTGAAATTTTACTTTTGAAATATTTTGCTTCAGTGAGGAGCATATAATTTATGACATATCATTAGACATAGAAATATTTTTCATTTTTTTAAAATATAAGACATTATATAAGTATGCCTGAACTAAGAAGGCAAAATCAACAAAGCCAAATCAATTAAATAAATCTTCTTGACCTGTTTACATAAAATGCTTTGATGATCTACTGAAGTGTAAAATGTAGCTTTGCTGTTTATTTTAAATACAAAGGGATAGCAGTAATATAAAATTATATGAAATCTAGACATTATCACATATTTGGCACTAAAACACAAACAAAGACCATTAAAATGGTCTGTCATGGTAATTTGGTTCTGTCAAGTAAAAGCTACCCTGCATAATTTTGGGAAGCAGACTCTCATTTGTTTTCTACAGCCATTTGGGGCAATCAAATATGATAACGGTCCATTTTGATGGGTGCTTTATTGCTTTTGCATGTATTTCTGCTGTATGAATTCATGATGGTTTCTGTTAAAGGTTCTCTGTCAATAAATCATGCCAAACGAGTCTCTGTTCAGCAAGGCAGTTATGCAAATGCTAAAGCCTTATCGAGGTTCTATAGCTTACCAAAACTGGAAAAAAAGGAATGCCCAGTGAATGAGAATAAAATTATGGATAGGAATACCTGTTCAAGGAGATGTACTTTTGGCATGATTATTCACAAGAAGCTTTTTTAACTTTAGTCAGTGGATTGACAAATAAACAACTGTAATTTAGTAAAAGTACCTTTTTTTAAAAAAAATCTTCAGTTCCCTAAATAATGATCTCATATGTGATGGTTGATTTATTTCTCATATCACTCATTGAATTGTATATTTGGTAAACTATCCCTGGAGTACTTGGTGCTACAAATAAGCATAATTGTAAAGATCTGGCAAAGGGTAATTTATGGTCTCTCTCTGTAATGATATACTGGGGTATAATTTTTTCCTTTTTATTTTAGATATAAAACATACCCACTATTAAGAACTTTCTTTTTCAAGATCTGTCATGTAAGATACACTCAATTAGTTTTAAAGCATATATGCCCTAAATAATTGGGGTTTTTTCTAGATGCTTACTGGACTTGACGTATGTCTTTAACTGAGTGAATTGAAAAAAAATAATATTCTTTATTACTGTGAAAGATTTCATGTAATTTAGGTGTCAATAATGAGTAGGAGACAGGGGTTTGTCAATTTCCAGAAACTCTGGTCACGTTTTTGAAAATAAATAGTAACAATTGTCTTTTTTTTTTTTGTTTTTACAGTGAATTTTTAATGGTTGTTAAGGTAGGTCTGCTTTTGTTTTCTTTGCTTCATGCAAGGGTGAGCCATCAACTGGTATCAGTATTGTAAGATATAAAGTTCTTTTCCTATAGACAGAGAATATACTGTATCATCAGATATAGCCTTTTTACAACCATCAGGCATGATGACATAATCAATAACCTGTTCTGCTTTTAAGGACAATTCTAAAAGTGACTTAGTGGTGGATTTAATCTCAAGTGATACCATAGAACAAAAGATGTGAAGAAGAGAACAAGAAATGAAGAATGAAAGCTATAGCCACCTACTGGGAACATTTTTATAAAGTCTATGAAACTGTGCTTTAGGACATTATTCAGCATTTAAAATATAATCATCACACACATCTGATTTCTACAAGATCTGGATTCATAAAGTAAAATCCTATTTTCTTTGAAGTCAGTTGCAAAATTCTCATCAACCATCATTAAAATATTCCCATTAGTAAGGTCGGGATGTAGGAACCAAAACTGAAATTAGTTGCTGCTGAGCATTGTGATTATTAGCAAGTGCAACATTTGAAATGATCCTTCTGTTCAATGTGAGGATATTTTTCCATTTATATGAGTTTGTTAGTCTGCTTTGTGTGTTTAGAATCCAAACTCTTGAGGACAGAAATTAGTTTAGGAATATTTTGTACAGTCTCTTAACAAAAGGGCTTGTGATTTCAATTTGAGCATCTGGGTGCTATCAGAATGCAATGGTTTCGTAATAACTGCATGCAAAACAGCTAGGAGGAAAATTGCATACAGAAAGGCAATTATCTGGAATATGATAATACAGGCTGCCTCCTACGCTGGCTTTTCTTCGTAATGGCTGTTGAAAAAGACTGAGCACCTTTGTTAAGCATTTCAAAGACGAAGCAGTGACAGGTGCTACACAGAATTCAAGAGCTATTGTTTAAACTTAAGCAATATTGACTAAAACTCTGATTTCACCCTAGGAAGCCAGCTAATTATACATGAGGCTTTATTCAAAAGCTGACATGACATAGCTGACAGAATTATGGAGGAAACCGAGTTAGTCATTGACATCAATGATATAAAGCACCCTGATGCTTCTTACCTCATATGAGGGAATAGTTACAAATTGCTGGTATGGTTGATTATGCACAGTGATTAATGACATATAAAGTGCATTTACTACAGAAAAAAAAAGATTCAGATCTAATTTATATGTATTTGACAGTCTCAAGGCTTTCACAGGTGACGGTGCTGTCCTAAATGGAAATAGGAAATTAAATGAAAATTGAATGCTTACATCATTTTCTTCAAGGTGGGCCTGAAGTAATACAGGCAGTTTTTTTTTTTGTTGCATTTTGATAAATTTTAAAGTTATTTTTACTTTTTTTTATGTATTAGGTTGTTTTATTTTTTACTCTATAAAGAGGTAAAAACTAAATGCAAAGGGAAATACAGTGTGTTTGGTTTGCTTGAAAGATTGGAAGGTAAAAGAATTCTGGTTCTCATAGAAAGTATTTTATCTAATCTACTGTCCCATTAAGTCAAGAGTATTTTGATGCTATTGTTTCAGAAAATACAAAATAAGTCTGAAATTTCATAACAGGAATTCTTGTATCTAAAATTTAAAGTCTTATAACAGGGAAACAGATACGACAGGAAAAGGATAAAGAATGGATATGTAAACAAACAGATATTAAAGTGAGGAGAATACATGGTTTCGTTCCAAACTGGTCAGCTAATTAAACCTGAAAAAATATTTAAGAACAAAAAGTTCCCAATCCTCAATAGAAAATGGATTTCCAAACTCCAAGTAGTCCTGTGACCTGTATTCCCAGAACACAATTACTAGTTCAGTATCAAAACAATTGATTGATTGATTAAAAAAGCAAACCCCCTAAGATTCCCTGTAGTGTTGCCTTATTACTTGCCAATTTTTGGAACACCCAGGCTTATTTTCCTGGACTTTGAACCCACATGTCCTATTTATAGGAATGAACACTAATGCTGAGTTAAATGACATTCTGAGACAAGGCTGGGGATTCCTCTGTTCTGCATGAGGAAGCTTCTTCTTTCTGCACAGGTAAAGTAAATTCAAGAATGAGTAAGGAATCCACACCTAGTAATTGGAATATTCACCTGGGGAAGCGGACTAGGATTTTCATGTTCCTATTCTTGTGAATGTTGAACATATTAATTTAATACTTGATCTACTGGATAACTGAAAGACTAATGTTTTTGTATGATAGTCTCCAGAGGGGTTTCTGTCCTCAGAGAGAAAGGGCTGTTTGTTAAACTCACATATGGGAATCAGGACCTCCTGGAGGACTTTCTAATGTTTATTTTAGTAAGACATCATCATATGGATATGACCTTGGTCAGGTTTTGGAGCTTGATCTGTAAAGCAGATATTGGCTCAGATAGTCCCATTGTATCTAGCAGATCCATCCCCAGTCAGTTCCCAGACTATTATCCCAGCAGCGGCAAGAACCAAGCATGTCCAAGTTTCATCTTTTGCTCCTTGGGTTAGAAAAATGGTTGGCAGAGCCCCATAGCCTATGGCCCTGCTCAGAAACTCCTACTGAGAAAAAGGTGGGGAGACAAGCAAACAATTCTCTTTACAGGCTCCTTTTCACAACCTCCCACTGCACTCTGCAGACTCTCTGTGCTGTTTGCATAACTACAGGTCTGAACAGGTGCCAAAGCTTCTGCTGCATTTTACAAATTGGCAACAAGATAAGCTGTGCTGCCATCCAGACAAATTATGCCCTGGTCCAACATGTACTTCATCAAAGGGCTTGGTAGTCACTGCTGGAGATGTTTTTCATCATCTCATCCTCAGTGGGAGATCAATAGAAACAATAGTGTTAGCAAACACTACAGCCTAAAAGGTGTCAAAAATCTTAATCACTTCTATTTTTTAATTTTGTAGACCCTTAAGTACAGCATAAAATCTTGGCTACAAAATAGGTCTTATGATTCACTGATTAATTTTACTTAGGATGATATCCCTGTAGAGATGTTAGTGTGTGGCCAGACTGTGCTACTAATTACTTACTTTGAACATTACCTCACATTCAACAGGCACATAAAGCAATATTCATGAATGTAGGCAGGAAAGGGTTAATGAAACAGTATCCAATAATGTCTCAGAGTGTTTTGAAGATTTTAGATTCTGTTAAATTTATTAATATTAAGGAAAATGCTACTATATGGACCAGTATATCAGAGCTGAGATAATAAAAAATATCTGACGTTTGGGAAATATTCAATCTAATTGATATCAAGGAGGTACCCAAGCAAGCTTTATTAAAGTGGGCAAGAGCAACCCTAATTAAGTTAAAATAAGGAAAATTGGAGGTAAATGTAATAAAAACCAGATAGTATTTATTCACTATTCGATGTAATGTCTTATTGTGAATATTCCTGAAGGTATAACATTTAAGTGATGCATTAAGATCAGAAGAAATGTGCTCTTGACAGTAAAACAGCAGCAGTAAATTTATCAGTGAAATGAAAGTATAACTAGCCTGGAAGAGCAGTAATCATAACCTCCTTCCATTGTCCTTGCATTGTTTGCATGCATCTTTTAAATATAGACTTTGTAAAATATTATCTTAATTTAATACCATTTATGGTTTTAAGACAACTTTTGCTACTGGTACTGGTCGCGGTTTTGCCTCATTTTACTGTTACTAGAGTGTTTCACTATTTGTTTTTGCAGTTTTCAGTTATTGATATCTTAGACTTCATTGCTGGTGAGTCAGGAAAGAAGAATACTGTAAAGTGATATACAGCAGGTATTCTTAGGAAATAATGCAATTGTTCAGCTCTCTCAGCAATACTTTTTTTCCCCCCAGTATACAGTGGTCTCTCTCTTTGGTGTCATAATAAGAGTACATTAGGCTTAAGTCAGGTGTTTACCACACACCATTCTGAGAATGTGATATTTCTGTGAGCTGGTGTGTTGAATAGTTACACAATAAATAGAATTCACTTTGCTAAACACTGAAAATTTTTGTGACAAATACTATTGCTATTATCCCATTTATTTCCTCTTTTAATAGAAATAATTCAAGTAGAATTTCCTGAGATATCAGTTTTGAGAGAAGGTGGCAAATGGCTTTACCCTAAAGTCCATTACTTTAAAAGAAAAAGAGACGACTGTTGTATTGATTGAAATACATTCCTATTCTATAAACCTGGAAGAAATGTTGCAGGAAATTATTTTTTCCATGGAGACTTTTTAAAAAGACTTTCATAAAAAGAAATATTTTCATGACTTAATACCCATTAGAGGTATTGGCTCTTTCCATGTTTAAGACAGTCATTTCCTTAATGGAAACAGTTACTTCACAGAAAATGGACTAATTTTCAAGGCATTTAGGTTAGAAATTCACATATGCAGGATTTTCAGGAATTATGACTAGGTTAACCACCCACATCATACCTAAAAGAAAAGTTCTTTGTTTAGTTAATAGCATGATGATCCATTTTTTATTTTAAAGGATAATCCTTATTTCCTTTTTTTTCTGAAAGGCAAGAGAAAGTGGCTGAATAAGGCCACTGTGAAGGAACACAGAGTGTATATGCTATCATTTAACTCAGGTTCAGTTTCAGTGGAAGGACAGCAGTAAGTCCAGTTTTTTTGGCAGCATCTGGAGAAGGGTCCTTCCCAAACTCTGTGGGAGTGTTAAGGAATCCCTGTAGTGCCGGTAGTTCAGTGTGCAGCTGCGGTACCAGCAGCAGACTGAGCCCTGGCTGGCAGGAGCTGAATTGCTGTCCCTTTGCGCAGCAATGGGCACGGGGAACTGTGGCCCAGCCCGGTGACTGGACACTCAGGGACACAGCAGGAGCCGGGGACCCCCAGATTTTCCTGTGCTTAGACCATGAGGGTATAAAAGCCCAGGGGTTCCTCTGTGTGGGGTCCCTTCTCAAAGGCACCCAGCCTGAGCTATTATTTTGTTATTGCACTAAGATGAGGTTATTTTAGGGATAGAGACATTTGAGACTCTGCTCTGGGAAACCTGGGGTTGAGCTGGTGAGGAAACCTGGTGTGACTGCGTGAGTGTGGGGTGTAGCTGGGAAGGGGCCTCGGTCCCGGCTCGGGTGGTGCCATAGTGACCGTGCCAGAGTGGATCCTGGACGGTTGGACAGGGAGTGTTCCTTAGCAGTGTCTGTGCGGGCCCAGCATACTTTAAACAGGAGTCTCTGGTGGTTTGGGGACTCACCCACAGTATGCTGCTGATGTGTTCAATGTGGCTGAAAGTCGTGTAGAATGAAGGCTTTAGACACCCGTGGAAGGACTGCCTCAGGGAATGGATTCTGTGTTTGCCTGGGGTAAGGACTGCAAACATAAATCAGGGCTACTGCTTGAAAACTAAAGGTTTAATCTGGAGCGAAGCAAGAAACAGAATTAATAGCTTATGCACCTCTTATCAGCACCTTAAAAGATTGATGAAGAGTGCTTGAGCGGAATGTTCTTTTAAAAACATACATTTTTCAGTCATTTGTCTTATATCCTCTGTATAGATCAGAAGTGTGAGAGTAAGGTCATATAATTCCATTAACAAAACTATTTCCTAACATACTAGGGTTGGCTAGGATGGCCTTAACTGTCTTTATAGCTACTTATAAGGTGCTGTGCTTTAGATTAGTGGCTAAAATAGTGCTGAAAAAAAAAAGGCTTAGCAGATCTTCTAAGGAAATAACACTTAAAACATCCTTGTTTTGATTATGACTGAAAGTCTCATCCTATATCTATATGCTGGTCTATCTTTGCATGGCTAAAGCCTTGTGTTATCTCTAAGAATATAATAGATCCTTGTTCAGAAAAAAAATATTGAAAATTTGGTGCCATAAAAAGACTGCCTTTCTATATGCCTATTCATTTCAGATCATGGACCTATCCAGGTGGAACAAAATGGAATTTTTTACTTGTTTTAAAGAAGTGCAAATATATTTCATTAAGAAAAATAATTTTCCCATCACATAGTTTGAGCTTTGATAATGTATCCTTTGAGAGTAATGAAAAAACCTTAATCTTTTGAGACTCAACTAATTGACATAAGAAAAAAGAAAGGTAAATTCTTGTATACAGCATATTTGGTAATAAATAAGGCAATTTGTGTGTCAAGGAAGTCGTAATTGGTTCAAAAGTTTTCAATCATCTTATCCATCTGCCAAAGCATTACAAAAGTAAGTGTTTTAACAGTTTCTGGAGCCTTTTCTTACCAAACATTTGTCTTTCCACCTGCAATTAGATTTTTTAGGAAGTATTGTTCTTAATTAAGAAAATACTAATTTTATATTCTCACAGATGATAAAATGGAGAAGATAAAAGCTGTTTTGATTCTTTTATAAAATGTTGGAAGCAATTCATCTGATAGTTTAGAAAGATAACTACAACTGTGTAAAGGCTATTGTATATGAAAGAAACCAGTGTGAATATATGTTTGAGAAATTTCATGAGGTGTATTGTGTTGTCCTCAAATCTTATTGTCCCTGTTTCTTAAAAGAAATTCTTATTACTTGATAAGCTAGATACAGGACCAATAGAAATACTTTTTTTTCCCCTACAAAACACCTGGATTAATTGCTGAAAGCAATGCAGTACTGACTTGGTTAAACTTGAATTTTCTCTAAAATAAAATTACTTGAACTAGCACTCATGCAAATGTGCAGTAAGCCAGTCTTAAAAGTATTTTAGTACATGCTTCCAGATCTGCATCCAAAGGAGTGCAAATGCCAGAAGAGTGGAAATTAGAAATGGGGATTTGGTAAGGGGAAATTAGCTTCACCTGGGTGAGATTAAAACTTGCTAATAACTTTTTATTTGAAAAGCAAGTGGTTATTCTTATAGATTATGAAATCTAGAATAGCCTAATTATTTTAATTGGTATGCCTGGTGAGATTAAACTGTCTTGCTCCATATTTTTGTTCAAATTAAAAAAAATCTGAATCCAGACATAAAGATGAGAAATCTTAGGATGTAACAATAACACTCTGTTCCTGGACATGTGAACTTGTGATAAGACTCTTGTCATCTTTATGGAGGTTGACTAACCTTTATATCCACACCCCCATACCTCCTCCACTAAAAAAAAAAGGGTTTCATTCTTGTAAGTGTTTCAATTCTTAAAAGGTTTTGAATGACCCATTTTTGCAGTGGCCTAGGATAATTTCATGAATTCTAGCAAATTCTTGCTTTAAAGGTGTTGATGATTAAAACAACATATCTTTTTGTTTGAGTAATGAACAGCAATAATGTATTAAAAAGTCTTTAAGACAGATGAATAATAACTTTTCTATTAAAGGCATCTGCAAAATTTCTTAATCTAAATCCAGTACTCTGAAAATTTAGCAAAATGGAATGCATATTTTATTATTTACATTTTTTTCATGTACTTCTGCTCTGTGATCTTCTCAGGCATCTATGTCTTTCACTTAGGAAGCTATTCTGTTTTAATTTTAAAAGGTTTCTTTTCTCATTAATATTCTGCATTCTAAATTCAGGAAAGGAGTCCCAAGATTAATGCTGGCTAATACATGATATGTAGCTCTAGATTTAAAGTAATGTTTATGTGTTTGGAATCATCTTGAAGACAAAATAATGAATTATTATTATTGGCTGTCACATGAAAACAAAGAATGACAATTTTATAAAAACAGTGTTGTTTATGCACACAGCCAAGTTAACTCTTAGTAAACTTTTACAAAACACATAAAAATCCCATGATATTTAGAAGGTTTTAATGACATTAATAACCACTGCATATTTATTCACTAGTCAATTAATGCAGACAAAAGTGACCGTCCTCCTCAATTTCTTATTCTTTAATGATCTCAGTGTCAACCAGTCACTGGACAATGTGTACTTCTCTAAAATGCAAGATGAGAAATCAGTGTAGTGCTCTGCAAGTTAGAATGAATCTGACCTTCCACGGTTTGGAGTAAAAGAAATTGTGAAAAACCAAAAATCCCAAACAAAACAACTAAAACCAAACCCAGAAACATGTCACAGTATTTTGATTGCTGTCTAGAACTTCAACGTGATGCAGAGGTTTGTGCTGATTTCTTTCTGCTCTCTGGTGATAAGATGCAAGGGAACAGCTTAAATATGTCAGGGAAATTTCAGACTGGATGTTAGGAAAAGGTTCTAAAGTTCTTCACTGGGATGGTAGTCAAGCATTGGAACAAGTTCCTCAAGGAAGTGCTCATGGCACTAAGTGAGTGTTCAGTAAGTGTCTAGAGGATGCTCTTAGATATATGGCTTGACTTTGTGTGTAGTCTGGAGCTGGACACTGATCTTCATGGGTTATTTCCAATTCAGGCTGTCTTATGAGTCTATTCTGTATTTCAGGTTTAGTCATTAGCAGGCATTACCATACATGTTTTCAAGGTTCCTATTGAGTTCAGCAAAATTTGTTCCTTGAAACCTCCTCATCTGTTGTTCATAAAATAATTTTTAATCATAATATAGTTCACAAAATAAAAATGCATGTGTAGGTAAAATTAAGAGGACTGTGGGGAGCTTATTCTATATAGCAATGAAAGTGGGAAGAGATCTTTTAACACCTTCTACTTTAAATTTGCTATGTTACACTCTGTCACTTCATTATCTGAACACCTTCTGTGGTGTTCTCTCATCACTCATCAAAGCGACTAAAACACATCTTAGAATCTGTCTTGTATCTTCTCCCTGAGGGAAAAAACTGTACAGTTGAATATTTTTTTGTGTGTGTGGGTGTGTGTTTTGGGGGTGAGTGTATTGGTTTTTCTGTTGGGGTTTTTTTATTTGTTTGTTTATTTTATATTATTCCCACTCCCCAACAGTCACAACAATTTCTGTTAAACAATGATTTCTGTAAAGAGAAAAATTCAAGGAAACCTAATTTACACAGCCAGACTGAGGTTTCATAATCCTTTTTATCTAAGTATGTCTTGCAATACTAGACAACTCCTTTATATATCTGAGGTATATTTTATAACCTATGAAGCCATGCTGTCTTTGACTATTAGGACGAAAAGAGGGGAAAGGCCATACCATGGGAGAATGGAGTCATGGGAAGAAGGGCAATCCTGTTGGAGATAGTGGAAAAAATGCTACAATGATCAAGGATTTACAGAACAAGTAGACATAAAGTCAGTGTATTTTCAGAACAAAAGGTTGGAAGAAGGGGAAGTTCAATTTTCAAGGCTTCTTTTCACAGAAATTTAGGAACTCTTAAAAACATTATGAGAGTATTATCACTATCATCATCATCAGTACCTTGCTGTAATGACAAATTTCCTCTCTCTTTCTTCTGTTTATCCAAGTCCAGACTGCAGGATGTTCGTTATGAAAACACTTAGCAGAGTAATATCTTGCTGGATGGAGATGGAAAGGATTCTGTTCCCCATTGCATTTCTCCCTTGGCTGACTTTCAATAGAAAAGTTTTTCTAGTGATGTCAGAGAAAGTACCGATGCAAAAAGTAGAAAAAACTTCAGACCTGCTTTCAGAAAGTACAGAAAGAAAGATCAGAAGCTCATATACTTTCTGGACATTTAAAGTATCCCTGAGCTGACTTTAAGTGATAGAAATTTCTATTAAAAATATGTGAAACTGGATTTTAAAGCTAGGAATTACATTTTTCCAGTAAACTTGTATTCAGTATTCATGGTTATTCCAGTAACACAATGCCAAAAAACTCTATTTTCAGTGGAAACAGAATGGAACCACTGATTTTGAAGGTTTATAAATTTCTTTTCTTTTTAAACAATGAAACAAAAAAGTTTAACAGAAATTACTGTTTTTAATAATACAAGAAATTATTAATATTTTTGTTTGTGTTCTTTACTAAGCATAAATCTGTAGTTTTGCTGTGACAACTTATTAAAAATATGCATTCATGGATGATAAAATGGAACATTAATTTCACTTGACTGTATTATGCAGGTTATAGGAGAATGCTGGCTTATAGAGATGGTAGTCAAAGAAAAATACGTGTTAAGAAGATTTAAAATTCTTGATTTTTGGTGGATTTAACATCCTTAGATTGAGGTTTATTAATCTATGATCTGTGCCAGCAAGCCATATAGAGGTTTTTTTCCAAAAGCCCTAGAGGGAAATAGTGGGTTTTGATTGGAATGCCAAGGTCAAGATAGGCATTCCTTTTTATTGCATTTTTTCCCCTAAGAACAGCTTAGGAAGAGCTGCAAGAATCTCTGTCATCTCTAGAGCTTTAATGCAGCTGTTTGTTTCAGGTAGTTAATATGTAATATATCATAGGCTTTCTGTAAATTAATTTTTACAGCAAGGGTTTGGAAAATGTATCAATAAAAGTACTGGTATTGATAATGACAATTTTTCATTAATTTACACATAGAGTTACCTTGTTCTTACTTAGGACCTTGATGATGGAATTAAACTTTTTACAAAAATAGGTTGTCTGAGAACTTTAAAGGATCTGTTCTCAACAAACACAATTTTTAGGAAGGTGATTGATTCCCTCTCTCTGAATCAAAGCTGAACAAGTAAGCTGGTTGGCATTTCAGTTTTTTAGAGGGAACCTCTAACATGGGTAAGATAATGTTTGAAGGAATCCACAGGGGGCTTCACTTTACTCTAGAAAGGTCTACTTTTCAATTACCTGTTGCATTAAAAAATATCTCTGTCACACAATAATATCTTTTTCACTTAAAGGGCAGCCAGGAGTTCATCATAGTGGAGATAACTCCAAGCCAAGACAGCCATGGAAGGCAATTTAACAGTGAGAATCAGTGGTGTTCTTTCTGCTGATAGAAATTATAGCTCTGGAAGGTGTTGATAAAACTAACTATACATTTGACTAGAAAATTGCTTGAAGCAACAGAAATATGGATGCATCTGTTTCTTTTTTTGCTATTTTCATTGTTTTTCTGAGGTGATTGTTAGCTTTAGGCATATTTAAGTTGTCTG
Source organism: Pomatostomus ruficeps (assembly GCA_013400735.1). Taxonomy (NCBI): domain Eukaryota; kingdom Metazoa; phylum Chordata; class Aves; order Passeriformes; family Timaliidae; genus Pomatostomus; species Pomatostomus ruficeps. The sequence continues at coordinate 9,684 of VYZT01054977.1, read as the reverse complement.
AAATATTTTGTAACCCAATTTTGTAACCCATACAAAGAGAATGTCTTGGTGACTCACTTTTGAACTCTAACACTAGACAGAATGAGTTTGGTATTGGCTTTTATTGAGTGAGTTCTCTCCATCAGTCCTTTCACTCAGGTCTTCTAGAAGTCCTGTTGTCTCTACATTCTGAAATCTTAATAAAAGGGTTATTGGATAAAGTATAGTTTTTAACTGTGCTTGTCTCAAAGAAAATAGTTTCCATCAGCTGTTCCAAATAGTATTCTTTAGACTTTTAATGATGGAAGTCACATATGTATTTTCTGCCAAATATAAAAAAAAGAGAGAAAAGACACTTGATAATCTGGGCACTGACACTTTAATGAGACAATTCTCTGTAATCATACAGATAACTATTTGGCTGACTATTTTGGATTAAGTAGCTTGTTCTCCACCTGCTAAATGGTAAGCCACTATAGCACAAAAGAGGAATTCTTCCTACTTTGTGTCACCACAGTTCAGTGGAAATACTGTGTCACTGGTGTTTGCATTTTGCATTACTGATACTCAGTGGTCTTTTTTACAACTAAGCTTTCCGTTCCAACAAAAATGCCCATCAGAACATCCACTTTTTTTTCAAAAATAAGCTAATACTAACATAAGGGTATAAAATTACTGACTCTCTTTGATGTGTCTTAGAGTAGCAATTATAATTGCTCTCATTTAATAGTCAAATGATGGAGGAGACTGAATCCCTTAGGATTCAACAATGTTTTCACTTATGAGGAATATCTTAAACCATGTTTTACATTGAATTTTCATTAAAATCTATATCATAAAGCTGGTGAAATTTTATGGGTCTATAGACTAGCTTTCAAGAAATACCTGCAAGATTTTATATTAGTCAACTCTTCCACAACAGGACATATATGCAATGTCATTCTGCTAGTATGTTTCACTTTTCCTATTTCAGACAGTTTTTGCTAATATAGCAAATAAATGTAAACATATTTTCATCTGTAAGGGGGTCTTTTGCTAACACTACTTAGCTATGATTTATGGCTTGATATGAGCTATGCTACATTTGCTTTTCTGTTTTCTTAATTAATCAAGCCTTGTTTATTAAAAATTGCTAATAACTTTGGAGAGCTATTCTTATCTAATCCAAAACATTTACTTAAATGATTTGACTTCATTAGCACCTCACTCACTATCCCAGTTAAAGGATATTTTTGAAAGGTATAGGCATGTAACAAATACATATTCACAATAAGTGTAGCAAAACACAGCAAGATATCTTTCCTTTTGCACTCTAGTAACCATCCAGCTGCCCTTACTTTCAGATTGCAGCAGACCCTGATTAAAAACATGAAGCTTATTTATATTTCAGACAGTTTACTCCAAGTTTATCTTAGCGTTTCCACTGCAGTTACAAACTTGGGAGTGTGTTCCTGGAGGAGCGTTGCCATCTCCCCCCGGGGTAGCGGTGCCTGCTGGAGTGCTGCTCTGCTGCCTTCTGTCAGTCCTCTCTCTAGCTTGCTGTGTAGACCAGCAATCTGTAGAGCAGGCAACAAGCTGTGACAGCTATTTACTGTCCTGGTGCTGCTTTTTTGGAGATAATGGAACTACTGTCCAAGAAAATAGAGGATTGTAGCCTATTCTTACTTCAGAAAGGGTGAGTTTTATTTTGGTCAGGCTGCTAGGAAGCCTCTCAAGCAGCCTAAGTATGTACTGCAGCTAAAGGAAGCACTTATTAGTTTAGTCCCACTTTTAGTCCCAATTCTGTGCCATCACTTTTCTTTTGTTGGCTCAAGCTTTTGTGCAGCTGTGTGTAGAAATGAGTTAGGCCAAGAATCCCAGTTAAAGTTAACACAATCAAGGAAACAAACAGAAATAGTTGCTTTAAAATCCAGCTGATAGGTCAGGCCTGATAATACTTACAAATGCTGTGATCAGAGCCTTTCCAAAGGAGAATTATTCAGTACCATCCATCATACATACTTTCAAGATGAGACCTTGTTAGGATGCCAGGTCTCATATGATAGATTGCGTAGCTCCTAACTAGTGTTCATGAAATGAATGATAAGCATCCAGTGGATGTCAAATCTATTAAATATTAAAGGGTATATTATATTGAAGGGCATATTCAGCACCAGATTTAAAGAGCAGATTTTAGGAGAATCATGAACCCTGAACAACCTGTTTTTATGTTAATTCATGTACATTGTTCCTCTCAGAAATCACATGCACAAAGGGAAAACAATCTTTTAGTACTGAAGCGGAAAAAGCATTAAAAGCCTTGGAGCACTTCATAGGTTAATTTTTTGCAGCATTTCACACTGTAGTTCCACTTTTTTTTTCCTTGTGAATTAAAAAATATGATTTCACAGATGTCTTCCCCTTTTTGCAGTATTTTCAACACTGAAACACAAGCCAGATATTTGGTCATATACAAATATATATTTTTTATAAAGAAAAGTTTTTGTATTAATTTTGGATCTAATTTTGCAAGAGAATACTCCTCGTACTGTCAAGACCTCAGTCCAAAATCAGTTAATATTCAACTCTGTATAAGGCAGATATCCTATATTTACCTTATGTAGAGTGTACCCAAACCAATGAATAGTTTATGCACAACATGCACCAAATAAATAATTCAGCAGATTTCTTAGAGTCACCTTTTACTGTGCTGTTTGTGTTGTACATATCACAATAGGGTGGGTTCTCCATGCTGTGTATAGTAATGAGAAAATGGAATGAGGAAAAGGCATCTTTGGTATTTTCTAGACAGAATATGGAGTTACCTGAAGAGATTTTAATGCCCCCTTTAGATTGGCTTCCCTGCACCATCACACAGAAGAGGTAAGATAGCCACTGAATAAGTGTTTTGATTCACAAAGTCCTATGACGAATGTATAATTATTTACACCGCAGCTGTCTTATATCCAGCCAGGTCTAAGCTGCAAGGGCCTGTTTCCAAGCAGCAGATTTATGTATCTTGAATGCACATGTGGCAGAAGCAAACTCTGACCATGTATTTGGTTGAATTATTCCTTTTGTCATCTGCAGGCTTTTTCATTAACAGTGGTCTTCAAGTCAAGACTTACTGTTACTTTCTTCTGACTCACAGGATCACAGAATATCCTGAGTTGGAAGGGACACAGAATGGTTATCGAGTCCAACTCTTAAGTGAACAGTCTGTACAGAGATCAAACCCACAACCGTGGCATCATTAGCACTCTGCTCTAACCAGCTGAGCTCATCTCAGGGTTGAGTGACTCATATGAGTGAATGGGGGCCAAGAAGTCTTGATCACCCATGTCCTCTGAAGTGAGGAAAATATTCAGACATGAGTTGTGTAGTTATGGTCTCCTCACTTATGTTTCTTAAAAAATTGCTGGAAAATTATTTTAATTATTTACATCTATGCCAACCAAACGAGTATCATACTCTTTGTTTTTTTAAATAGCTGCAAGCTTCTCTGTACAAAGATAGTATTCCCTAATCAAGAGACTTGTGTCATTCAAAATTCTCAAGCCTGAAATGTCTCTTTGTTTTTCCAAAAAGCTGAAATTATTAATAGAACATATTGGCATGATTTTGTGATTTGCTGGACCAACATTACTGAAATTTGCTTTCAGTAAAGGTTTTATTTTTGGAGATGGTAATTAATTCGCTTGCTATAATGTCTGTGTTTCAGTGAAACAGGATTTCAAATGGCTTTCATTACTTTATTGATCATCTGAGAATGAACATAGCAGAAAGAGTGACTGTTTTTCAAGACTGAAGAGAAACTACTGATGTTTTTCGGCTGGTGATATTGGGATGGATTATGTATCATTAAATTGTCTTTTTGAAATGAAAGATTCTAATGCCATTTTAGATACTATCCTGGATTTCTGCTTCATTTGAGTTTTCAACATTAATTAATGCCATCAAGGCACACGCTGACAGGTAGTGCTAGGAGGTAAGGAGACTTGTTAATATTTCCCAATACTGATGTGACTTGACTAAAAGTTTTGTGATATTTCTTTCAAGTTTATAACTGCTAACAAGCTCAGACAGCCAAAATTACTGAGACTCCTTTGACATCATCATTGATTAATTGCTGATTCCATAGGATTGTGCACTTGTGTGATTTTGAGAAGTTTGACTCTCCACATAGTGACTAATTTAAATAAATTTACCAAGCTGCACCATGGACACCTATTGTTTCACAGCAACATTCCAAGAGCTGGCACGAGGAGCTTCGGGGCAGTCTCATGCTAACAGCCTTTCCTAAGTGAGTTATTTGAGTGTAATCAGACACCTACTGGCATCTCAGATTAGAACAGGAAGGTCTCAAATGGCCTTTCAAGAACAACACATCTGCAGAAAAGCCCTGTAGCTACCCCATAGTTTTTTCAGACTATGTAATTCCTAACCTTTTTAAGAAGAAAAAGTTCATCATAGAACTTTATTTGGGAAGAGCCATAACATGGTCTTAAACACTTGCAGGGATGGGGCATCCAGAACTTTTCTAAGTAACCTGTTTCAGTGCCTCACCACACTCACAATAAAGAATTTCTTCCTCATATCTTCCCTAAACCTACTCTCTTTCTGTCTGAAGCCATTCCTCCTTGTCCTTTAACTACATACTTTTGTAAAAAGTTCTCTATCTTTCTTATGGTATTCATCATCATGTAGCATTTAAAATTCACAGCATTGACTACAACTCTCATTATGTGACATTTCATGTTTGTACACATAATAAATTACCAGTGTATGCTTTAATTGTGAAGATGTCTATGATTTTTCATGACTTTGGCTGCTCTGTCTCCTGCTGCTTAAGTGTGCACCAATGTGGAAGAAATATAATTAGGAAATTACTAAATCTTAGCAAACTATATTTCTTAAGCAATCAACACTTTATAGAGCAGAATAATTTAATACAGAAACCCAAAACTCTGTGTGAGTTTTGCGACACTACGCTGTCAGTAGTGGTTTTGTCTCAAACTGCTGACTCTTGCTGTAAACAATGAAATCTAAAGATTAGATACCAGGGTTATCTTCTCTGCTGGTTTTCTTTATAGCTTTAAACAATTCCTCTTTTTGTCCTCCTCTTCTGAATAAATGCAAATGTATATCAGTTTTTCTTTCTCACAGTTTGGTGCTACAGACTTTCATTTTAATAGCAGATTTAGAGTGGGCCATTTCTAGTGCTTAGTTATCAGCAACATTTTTGCTGATTTTTGAATCACTGAGATAGCTGCTTGCACTGTCAACCTGAGAGCTGTCTTTAAAATTGTATATCCTTGACATATATAATTAACTAGCTTGGAGGAAGATGGTTGACTGAAAGCTGCAGAGGCTCAGGAAAAAAGCCCATTACCTGGCACATTCTCAAATAATCTAATTGACCTAAAAGAGCAAGAGAAATGAATCATGCTTCCAGCTGTTTCTCCTGCCACTCTGTGTCTCTCCTTTTATGGGGCTTAATGTTTTCAGTTTTCCCACACAAGTGCCAAATACCTTTCTGCTGAAGGTTTTTCTGCATTTTTTTGACAGTGTGTAATTGTCAACAAGGAATGAAGGATAAGAGGACCAGCTTTCAGTAGGTGAAAAATAGATTGAGGACTTTCAGCAGTGGTGTTGACAAGGGATCTGCAGAAGTACATGTAGGGGATGACATTCTAAGAAGGGGGAAAAAACCCCTAAAATATATAGAAGGACAAATTTCACTTCAAGCTGTATTAAGCATCTGAACTGGGGCTTTATTTACTGAAAATCACTAATAATATGAATTTATTTTAATTCAAATATTAGTCTGTGTTTTGAAAACCACAGATATTTAAAAACATTGGATCCAATCCTTGATTTAAGATTTTTTTTTGAAGTAGGTCATTTAACTCATGTAACTCATGAGCTGGAAATATTTACATGGTAGTAGGTAACTGGGGAAATGCTTCAAATGGACTTCCTGCAACTTGGTATAATTTGTTCAACTAAAATATTTCTACCCTAAATTTGCTGTTTAGAAATGATGTTCCACAAATTAGTACTACCACTAAAAAATCCAAAAAACCCATGAGACCCTTCCCTCCTCTGACTGAAAGTACAAAAGGCAGAGGTCATGGGTTGAGGTAAGAACAATTTACGGGAAACAGAAATGAGATAGAACAAACAGTAACAGCAACATTATTAATAACAGAAGTATATAAAAAGAGATAGTGATTCACATGCAGAAATGCTGACTGCAGCCCTCAGGTGACAATGAACAATGGCAAACAGCTTCCCCCTCCTGCCATGCCCTTCTCAGAAGTAAATGTTTCTTGCCCCCACCTCTGGAATGACATGAGGTGGTATAAAATAAAAATCTGGCCATGCCAGCTCCAGGCTCTGCCCCCTCATGGCTAGTACAAAAAAATCTGGCTGGAACTAGGACAATTAAGTATATTTTTTCTGTTTGAAAACGGGCTAGTTTGTAGAGCAAAAAAGAACTTTAGTCTTTATAGAAGCATAGGTGTAAATTACTTTTCTGAAATACTTCACAGATTCACAGAATATTCTGAGTTGGAAGGGACCCAAAAGAACCATTGAGTTCAACTCTTAAGGAAATGCTTCATACTTCAGCCACCCTGAGAAAATTGTGGCATTGCACATATATCTTACAAAGAATTATAGTACAAAATATTTATGCTCATGTATACTTATACATACAAACATTGTACAAGGAAAAAAAGGTCTAAACTTTGTTTAGCATGATCTCCTCTGGAGAAAGGAAACTTTTAGAGCAGATTTATTTGAAAGAATAAAATGCACTGTCTTAAACTCCCAGATTAAGAGCACTAAATGGAGGTGATACTCTTTTTATAGGTATAAAATTGCTGCTGTCCATGCTGAGATATGGTAACAATCTTCATAGGAGATTCTACAGGAGACCACTTTCAGTGTCTGTGCTAGACAAGGTCTAGAACATTAGACAACTTATGTGGAACATTTTTGCAGACTGTACATGTACTACAAATGGAGAGGGCCACTATATTCTCCTGTACTCTAATATCACACACACAGCACTGGCAGTTGCTATTTTCATAACCCTTCTTCATGCGAGGAAATAAAGCATGATGGATCTGTTCTACATCTTCACATCTAGCAACATGTAGGGAGACTGGAAAAGTGGGGGGAGAAATAAACTTGGAGTAGATAAAGGTGTTTAGTGCACATTTCTGTTGAAGATGTTCTTGTAAGTTACTGGACAAATCCTTTGAATCCCAAACTCTCAGGGTAAAAATGAGAGAAAAAAGTAACAGGATTCATTACTTCAGTCTTCGAATGTAATTAGGTGAAAGAAATGTTCATGGTTGAAAGAAGTTCTTCTAAGTTGTTTGCTTTTTACTTCAGGCCATATACAAAAATAGTAACTCAATCTTGCAAAATCTGTTACTATACTTTGATTCTACAAAGCAATATGTGCAATAATTTAATGGCAATAAAAATAAAGAAAAAATCTCATTTCTTTAATTTCTTTATATTGTCTTAAGCACAACACCTCAGCTTCCAATGACTGTACAGTTTTTTAGACGGCTTTCTAGTAGTAGTTGCTGTATAAGAATATTCTTAAAATTTGGTTTTTATTTTTGCTTATAAGTATGAATTGTTCTCTACAAAGCATTTCATGAAAACATGAAGCATTTTTTTTTAGTTATTTGCATTAAAATTTGTGTTCTCATTTATAAGGAGTCAGCTTGATGTCTTGCATACCAAGAGACTTACTATAATACAAGAGTGTCATCTAGTGAATGGTTTGGGTGAAGGACAAATGCCTTGGTAGCAGTCAGATTGTGATTGTAAGTACAGCTGATTAGACAGCAGGAATACAGCATTTAAAAACTTCACATCAACACTGAACAATAAAAAAGAATTATTTCAAAACTGTACTATTAAAAGGAAGAGGATAATTTGACATTTGCTGCTTCAACATGATACAAATCCTTTCTTAAGACCTTCTAATCAAGTACTAAAACAGTTCAAATTTTCAGACCTCATGGAATAAATGTGAAGTAAATTATATTAGAAAGTTAATTAGAAACTTTCTTTTTCTAAAACAAGCTTAACCCTTATCTGAGTTGTTGGAAACCTTGGACATTAATTTGCTTTACTTAGGAAAAAAAACCAAAAAACAACTGTTTTCTGCAGAAAGATCTGGAAAAAACCCCAAAAACATGGGGAGCAGTTTTGTTAAAGGATCTTTTATGCCTTTACAAAAGTTAGTTAAATTCTGCGGTAGTCTATTTTAATTAAACTATGCCCATATGTCATACCTGCAGTGGAATGAAAGATTTAAGGAGAATGTGAGTTATGTGTCTTCTCATTGTTTGGTATTCAATATATCAGTGATTTATCAGGAAAGATAATCAGGAAATACTTACAGAATTCTCTCTGTAAATTACTATCGTGCTAAACAGACAATTTAGTTGGGAAAATGAGGTATTCAACTGCATGTGAAGAATAAAAATCTATACTAGGCAGCGATTGTTGATAATTTTTATCCTACAGGTAGCTAAAGATTGGGGTTGGTGGGACATAGAGGGGTGGAAAAGAAGGATATTTTGAGTATTATATCTTTATTTTTAATTACACCAAAAGAATTCGTTTCAGGTTTTGATTTTACATGTGCACATAAAAAGTGCTGATAAAAAGAACTATAAAAAAGAGCACTCATTAAAATTTATTAGACTTCTAATCTGAAAAATTAAATAATATTTAGTTGTAATGAAATTTTCAACTGAGACACCTCAACTGATAGCAAATCCTATTATTATCCTGGCGATGAGAATGGTTTATCCAATTAATTTCAGCTGTTCCCTTATGTTCTTATTTTTGATCATTCCCTGTCCCTTTCTCTAGATTCCTTTCAGTTATGGATTCCTCTTTTAAACTCAGTCATATTTTTTCCCAATGCTGCTTGCCTTGTCTATTTTTTATAAGCTACCCTTTCATTTTCAAAGACATCCGCTTTTCTTATCTTTTCTTTCTGCCCCTAGGTACCACTTTTTAAAATTAGTGTTGTAGGGGAAAATAGCAGCAAAATACAGTGGCAGTTGTGGAAATAAAAGCTGTTAAAGATGAGAAATGGGTCTCAGTAAATGATTCAGTGCTGGCTGACTTTTTAGTGTGGGTTTATTGATAACAGTTACAGGTTCAACACTGTTTTGATCATCTGAAGTATGGAAATGTTATGCTTTGAAAGTCTGTAGGCTTGAGAATATGCAGAAAACAGAAAACTACCCTTCTCTGATAATCATAATGATCATGCTTTTTAAAATCTTTCAGCTTGTCTTTAGTTTATGTGTGATGATTCTGATTCTTTCCATTCAGAGTATTATCAAATTGTTTCACTGATTATCCAAACTGGACAGTATTTTATCATAATAA
>VYZT01054975.1:0-47290 GCA_013400735.1 Pomatostomus ruficeps | reverse complement strand
GGGCAGTCATGGCTCCTCTGGGCAACCTGATCCAAGGTCTCACCACCCTCACTATTAAATGACGTATTCCTAATATCCAGTCTAAACCTACCCTTTTTTAGTTTGAAGCAATTTAAAATAATTATGGTTTTATCAAATAACACTAAAGCCTTCCTTTGAGTCAGACTTCAAAGTGGGTCTGAAGACTCCAGAGATGTAATTTATTAACATGTGGGTATATTCAACTTAATTGTGCTCCTACATTGGACTGTTATTGTGTGGACAACTGGAACTTTGGAAAAGAGCCCATGAATAAGTCTTTCATAATTTATAAAATATGTGTTATTCTTGTCCAATTGCCAAAATATTTTATAAATAATTACTTTGCCTGTTACTGTTGGATGAATTGAGAATTTATTCAACTTTACAAAGAAATCGATTTTGCTGCTCTTTATTGATGGCCATTGTAAAAAGGGGTTTTAATTACCTTGTACTTCTATTGTTCCTCTTTCCTTTTCCATTTTAGAAACAGCTAAGCTGTCATCTGCATAAGACTTCTACTAGAAAATTTGTGGTTTTTTCCTTTGGTTTAATAAGCAGAGCAGAGCTAATTAGATCCTGATAACAAATTTGGGTTGAATAGTTCAGAAGTGAAGCGCAAAGAAGCCTATTTATTTGCAAACAGAAATTACTTCTGATAAATTCTTTCCAAGGCAGCAACAGAGAAGCCACGTTTTTTCCTCTCTAAATGAAGGAGAATTTTCCAGAAATATGAAAACTCTAGTTCTGGAGGGTAGGAGGTTGGAGGAAGTGCCCTCTTAAAAACCCCCAAACTTGACCATTCAAGCAGAAAATCACAGGAAAGTATTGACACAGAAAAATTCTGGTTACCTTTAGGTGTATCACTGGTTCCTTCCCAGGCTGCTGGCGTCTCATATCAGCCTGTCATAAGTGACCTACCAGCTTTGCCTCTGAATGCTGCTGATAGAATCTTGACTGGACATGGCCAGAAGTAGTAGCTTCTTTTCTCCACCAAAGATTAATTTATCTCGATGTGAACTCTTCCTAGGTCTACATCTTTTTAATCCACTTTTACCCTCTCTTCAATTTTCTCAAAGTTCCTTTAGTGTTTTAAAAGTACTACCTTCTAAGAAACCAGAATGTGTTCCTCCAAACAGTGCAAACTGTTTCACTCAAACCTTATAAAGAATGAACTACATTTTGCATTTAAACTTTAAAAAATTGTCCTTGGCAATATTAGTATTACCAAAAGTCACTTAATTGGTTTACAAGAGTCCAGGATCTCAACTATTTTCTCTATAATTGAACAGTAAAATGGGGGAGGGGTCAGTGTCCTAAACACAGTTTTTCTGCAACTTGTAGATAGGCAGGATAATAATTTTTGTTTCATATGTAGTAATCCTTTGTTTAAATATAATATGCACAAGTTAGAAGGTAAAAAGGTAAGTATATACATAGCCACAATGGCAATTTATGCAGATTTTCTAATGTAAAACTTAGGCAAATTTATCACTTTGAGAAGGGGAATAGCAGTAGAAGGGCGAAGTTCCTTACAGGACAGCCTGAAGGACTTTGGCCTTCAGTTAAGGATTCAGCTAATCTCTTGTTTAAAGATCATCTTCAGTATAATGCTGTTCTCTCTGTGAATACAGACCTTTTGCTACAATGTCAGTGTACTTGTCAACTCTCAAATGACTACAATTTCCCTAAATGTTTATCCCTTCTCCACGCAGGAAGTGATAAAATTCCTTATGAGCGCAATTGTCTTGTCTTAGGTAATGTGAAGATACTCATCCTCACAAAAGGAACAAGTAAGTGTTCCTAATGAACTCCACATGCTATAGTACATGGATCTTAATAGAGAAAGGATAAGATAGACACAGCTGCCTAAAACAGCTCTTTGAAGACAAGACCTATGAATAGTTCTTGTAAATGCTGTGATGTAAATGTTTGATACACTTTTAACTTGCTGTTTGCCTCACTGATTTCTCATTAGTCTTTCTTAAAAGCTGAAGTGTGTTAATTTATTTTGTGATTATAATAGCATTGTGGCTTTTATTTTTTTTTAATAAGTTATTTTGCAGAATTAATTAAAACCCCCAGACAATTGTTTTATTTAAATGTTATTTAATTACAACTGGTATGAGGTGTAACAAGTACCTAGGTGACATGTGGGTGAGAATACTGCTAGTAACTGCATAAACACCTGAGATTGAATCTTCCACAGCTTTTGGATATATGCTAGGCTTGCCAAGTTTCAAAATAGTATAGGAATTCTCAAGCTTTTATTAAAAGCACAGTACTTTATTTCTGTAGTAATTCCAGTGCTATAAATTTAATGCCTCTTTTTATTTGTGAAGGTGCCTCCACCATGTTTAGTAGACTAGCACACAGCACTGTGAAATGCACACAATAAAGATGACATTGTACTTTACCTTCTTACATTTAAAGCTTGAAGCAAAAAAGATATTTCAAACCATATGGGAAGGATCATTTTTTATGTTTAATATAAATGACTGTCTAGGAGTTGAACCAGAAGTGTGGCTCTTGTTACATTCACCACCTTCAAGAGAAGCTGCCTCCAAATCACAAACCAGCCTTCACTTCCCCCATTTTTCATAAATGTACTGACCTGATTGACCACAATGACTGTGTAGGGTTAAGGTGTTGTTCTAAGGTACCTGCCCTCTTGCTGCTCTCCAGCTGGCTTTAGAAATAGCATTGGATTTTGTCCAAGTTGATGAAAAGTAAATCTACACAAATAGAGCTGTCTTCTCACTCCTATGAGTTTAAGCCCCAGAGCCAAGACTAAGGTCCATTGCTGTTTAGCTTCAACTTCACAGCCTCTAGAATGGTTTAAGGCAGAAATCTGACATTTATGAAGTCTTTATACTTTTTTGAAGACTGCTGAAGCAGTAAAAGATAAAAGTCGTGCTTCTGAAACCATATTTTTTTTCTGAATCTCCAGGGCTTGTTTCTCTCTCTTGGATAGTGTATGCCTTTCCTCAGTGCTGGTGTTTTTCATGTAGAAGAAAGGGCAATTTTGAAGTATGCCTTGTGCTGAAATATATAATTTCAGAAGAAAAACTCCAGAAACTGTGATCCTAACATATGTATGCATTTCTTTATATATTTCTGCTTTGAGAATGTTTTAAACTAGACTGTAGATGTTGTTCTGCTTAAAAATTGAGAGATTTGCAAGATTATGGAAAGGTGTACAAAGAATTATTGTGAATTCATTGCTAGTTACATGTAGACACTAGAGTTTTCTATACATGAGAGTGGCATCTCATGAATTATATTTGCATTTCTGTACTAAGGATGCCATGTTATAGAATGCAAAATAGGCCAAATAAAGCTAATTTCTCCCCTTTTTATATGTTGTTGTTAAGAAAGGTAACGAATAAAAATGGTTACTTAAATGTGTAGTAAGAATCACACCCTTGCAGACAGTGGGTACAATTTAGTAGTGTGGTGAATCCTCTAAAATTAAAAGTAAAATGTTCAAATATTGAAGAAGTGTTGAAACACTCATATAAAAATGTCTTCTCTTGTTTCTTTGAGTCAGAAAATGTTGCAAATTTTATGAAAGTCTGTACTTAGGATTTTAGCCTGGTGATGTAAAAAGTTTTGGAAGTTCAAGTAGGAAAAAATACGCTGGATATAGAATTAAAAAATTATGGAAATCTCTAGTATATTCTTATAAACCATTATGTGAAGTCTGAAAGGTCTGGAAAATTAACCCTTTGTACACAGCTGACTTGAATCCAAACTCTGAATCTTGGGATAAGCCTTAAGAAAAAATTTGAACTGAGAACGTGTGTGCTGTAAATGAGAGCTGAGAAGCATTTCTGGGAACCTAATACTCTGATGAATTCAGTTGCAGATGTCTTTCCAGGAGGAAGGCTGATTTGACATTATGAATCCCAAAACCTACTAACTTGGACTTCTCTTTGTGATTTTAACTTTTTTGTTGCTCTCACAGCTGCAAATAACATACCTCACTTGTAAACAACATATATGCTCTGCTTGTTTCTGCAAAAGAAAAAGAATACATTGAGTGTTTTCAGGAGTTGTCTATCAGTATAGACAAAGTTTTTCCTTCTGATGATGAAGAAATATTACATACTACAGAAGTTCTGTTTCACACATGAAAACTCTGTAAAGAATTTTGGGGTTGGGGTTGCCTATTTCTAGCTGCTTTTCTACTCGTACCCTTTTTAGTGTAATGTTCATTAAAAAAAAAAAAATGGTATTGTCTTAAAAAAACCAACAAACACACCAAACTTTAATTTTGAAAAAGTTTTCAAATTAAATCTATTTTCCAGTGTGATGCAGAGGAAGCAAAGAAACAACAGAGGATTTCAATTTTCCTGTGAATAGCAGTTTATGATTTGGAGCAAGCACTTGTTAATTCAGGAAGGTGGAATGAAATGTTAAAACTTAAGTATATTGGCGTAAGGAATACTATAAATGCCCAGAAAAGTAAATTTTGCTGCCATATTATTTCTCTATAAAGTTTAATCAGTCATGTTCAAATTCAGGAGACAATTCAGTAACTGCATGATACAGTACAGTAACTTGGAAAGCTTCATTCAACTTTATGGATTTAGTATATTGTTCAAAATGGAACTCTGAAAGTCATTCAGACTGAAATAAGAAAAAGAATTCATTCTTTTCAGACCTTAAGTTGATCACCTGCAAAATTCATCCAACATTTTATGGTAAATTTTATTTTCCATTTCTTATGGCCTGTGAAGAGCGCCCGAAATGACTTCTGGTGAATTCACTTATCTGCCAATTTGCAACCATGTTTTAGACAGTTGTAGTTAGTAAAGTGCAGCTTGAAGTACTTCCTTTGGAAAGGTGCACAGAGGAGCTAATGAAGATTGGAAAAGCCACCAGTAAAGAATAAACCACATGTATTTACCCACACACCCCCCCTGAATGTATAAATATTTGCACATGTATGCAGGATTTTGCGCATGTGTGCCCATATGTATATTTATGCGTTCATGCACATATTTGCTTACCTACATGCATATCAATGCACACACACACCTCTGCACACACAAGTATGTTTATGTGATTGCATGTAAATGGGTACACCGACACCTGAAGAGCAACAGGGAAGGAAGAATAAAGATACTTGCTGGGTAACCTGACATGTGAACAAGGAATTTGAACACACAGGAGTTGTTAGAAGCAAAAGATTAAAATTTGATGGTAAATATTAGAGGTAAAAGTGGCATTGAGTACTATGGAACTCCTACACTGGGAGCTACCTGGAACCAGGGCAACATAATCAAAGCAACGTATGAAGAAGAGGTTAGTTCTTAGAAGCGTTTTAAAAAGCTATGGTAGGATATGGCTATCTGCCCAAAGGAAGTGATGATTCGAGAAACAGAATAAAATACAAAGAAGATTTAGGCACCTATTTTGGCTGAACAGAAACATAGAGAAGGTTGTACTTAGCAGTCTCGTGTAAAAAAGACCTTAGCAAGATTTAGTCATATCCTGTAGCTGAGGATTTATCAGGAAACAAAATGTTGTTTATCAACAAAAATGCATAGAATTACGTGCCTGACAGGCAGTATAACAGTTAAAAGGATCTACAATCTTACACTGTTCCATTGATGAATATGAGGGCTGGAATGGGCTGAGAGAGAAGGAATTAAGAGCTTTGTTTAGTTTGTGCATGAGCTAAGAACTAGACACCTAGGAGAAAGTATTGGAAAAAAATCCAGAATTTTGGTTAGGTAATTATTTGTACACTAGAGTTAACCTTCAGGTATGGAATCTGCACAGAAATTAGTAATTATGAAGGAAATGTTTTATAACTTGTCATACCAGAGGGAAAATACATGGAAAGATGAATGGGTGATCTCTTTGAGCTAAGGAAAAATAGGAAGGATTAAGAGAAAAAGGAAAACCAAGCAGAGAAATGAGATAAGAAAATAATTAAACTATGGGAATAGAGGGGATATAAAATAAGTGGACTATGAAAATGTCAAATGAGTAATTCAATCAGCATTTTCCAGTCATATATGAGTAACACTGGTCTCATTCCATAGAGAAATACTGAGGTAAAATAATGCTCTCGGACTTAGTGGATTTTGTGCAGCATGTAAACGGTGAAGTGGAAAACTGGTTTTAGATTTTATGTTTCCCTGTGCTTCAATCTGCCTAAACAGTGGTACATGTGAAAAACACTATGAAATACAACAAGAATAAAAATGCATAAAAAAGGTATTTTTTAAAGTCAAGATAGGCAGAAGGGCTATAAGAGATTGACACATCAAAGAGAAATAGTGAAATATGAAAGTAAGAAAAACTGTAATTGTAGTAGCATCAACAGAAACATTTTTGATGTTTTTGTCATCAAACGCTGAAGTGTTAGGTTTTTTAATATCATGATCTATAGCAAAGATACAATCTTACAACTTAAGTGTTTCCCATAAATTATTTCAATGCATATACCATGGGAAAAGAGGCAGGAAATTAAAAAATATAGTCTTGGACCTTTATGTCTGCCACAGTGGGCCAACAGGAAGTTTTATAGACATGAGCTTGGGCAAAGCAGGAAAAGGTGGGTGAAGGTGACAATATTGTGGAAGCAGATAGGCTGTTAAGTGTGGGTAGAGGTAAAAGGTAGAAGGCCTCACTTGGTAGTTATGGCAGGTGAGAAAAAAATAAGCAAAAGCTAATAATGGAAAACTCAGTGTAATAAAAAAGAGTGGAAAATGGAATTAGGATGTTTAACAAATAAAATTAAGTAATAAAAATATTCAGAGAAAGGAACTGATATATGATATGCCTTATAAATGCTTACAGAACACTGAAGAGCTGCTTGGATGGGGCCACAAAAAGAAGAAAAATAAAATAAAAAGGAAAAAGGTGGAGGGCAGAAAAAGCCTTTTTGCAGAACTGAGGAGTTTTTCATCTGTTTTTCTATGATTTACTTTGCTAGAAACTTGAAATTAAAATTTTGAGGGATAATTTTTTCAGATTAATTAGTGTGTCTTATATGTGTTGTCAATGTCTGAAAGGAATGTCCCTTGGTATGAAAAGAAATTCCAAAATTCCCATGATTATTGGCTTATGGTGGAGCCAGAGTCAATTTCCATAGAAAGACAATGAACTCAGTTTTCAAGCATATTGTGTTATGTGGTTGAAAATCTATTTCCATAGGGAGAAAGCACATAGCTGTAGCTTTTATGTTCATCGAGTGATCTTTTCTTTATTTACTTTCAAGCAAGCAACAGTCATATGTTTGTATATGTTTAAGTAACTTTAAGAAACAGTTTAAAATTTACCATGCTGGATATGCTTGTTGATGAGGACCACATGTACTATTAATAGGTGGAAAGTAATTGGGTTTTATATATTTTGCCTATAGAGCGGGTTTTTAAAAGTGTCTAAAGGGTGGTTTACTGAAAGTATGTGTATCAAATCTCCTTGCTTTTAGGAGATAACAGGATGATTCAGAATGTCTTGCACTTGGAAATAATCACAATTTTCACTGTAATATAACATAGCAAAATGCAGCTTTGAATCTCGTTGGAACATTGGATATTTTCCTCACTTTTAATTTTGTGTTGGCCACACTAACTGTTGACAAATAATTAGAGAAATAGTGTTCTCACTACTTAGGAAAAGGAGTTGACCTTTTAATTACTTTTCTGTTGATGAACTGAACATTGAGGATAGATTAAATTAAAGATTGAATTAAACCACTTGATTGAAAGCATAGTAAATGTAGCCTTTTAAGTAGCCTTCTATTCAGGCTCTTTCTGTTGGTTTGCCTTGATAATACTATTTTTCTTGCTTCTCTTCAATGTCAGGGCATTTAAGTGGCACTTGACAAGAAAAAGTATTAGAAACAGGGTGGCTAACAACCAGAGAGAGCATCAAGGCAGAGATTGTTTGAGGATAGGATGCATTGAAGAGGATCAGAGAGTAGTAAGAACAATAAGATTACCTGGAGCGACTGCTAACATGGTATCTCCAGAGATGTTCTTTTATTACTGTCATTTATTCTTGTGAGGATCTCCTCCAAACTCCATCCTTAAACAAACTGTATTTAGTCTTCAGCCTAATGAACCATGTTGATGTTTGTTCTTTCATAATAATTTTTATCTATCTATCTATCTATCTATCTATCTATCTATCTATCTATCTATCTATCTATCTATCATCTATCTATCTCAGTATCAAGGTATGAACTGCCAGTTTGGTATGAGGAGCCACTATTACCTCATAAAAATGAGGATGTTTATTGACTAACCAGGTACTTTCCTTGTCTAGGTCTGCTCAGGCAGAGACTTACATATTTCAAAGGTACCTATGCCTATCTAGGATGGATTATTGCTGCAACCAACAGCCTCTCATTATCAAGAAAGCTACAAATCAGTACTGCTTAAGAGAGGTAACCAAAGCAGAATTTGTGTTTAGTAGTGTTTCCAGTGAATATGTAGAGGAAATCAGTTCTAGAAAAGTCCCAGGCTTTCAGAAATTTGAGAAGACAATCCCTAATTGAAAGGACTACCAAATTACCCTGTTAAGTGGTTCTATTTCTCTGCCAGCTGAATGAATTACAAAGAATATTCTTTAGATAAGAAAAAAATTATCAGGTATTAAGAAATATGGTTTCTATGTGTCTTCAAATATAATGACTTAATTTTGTTAGAATACAGGAATGATCTTTATCTTTAGAATTATGCTTGAATGACTTCTTCTTATGGTGCCTCTACGTCAGAGTATTAGCTGAGACAAGGTGTGCATAGATGTAGGGAATCTTTTAGTCATTTTTACTATTTTTTCCTCTTTACTTTTTACACAAGTCTGGGGCAGCCTCAAAGCACACAACTTAGTTTTATTTTCAGATGGATGTCAGATGTGCTCCAAAACTGCACCTAGTGCAGCTAGAATTATTAATGGATGTTCAGCTTCCAAAACTGTCTTAGAAACCTTCAGGAAAAATTGCTGGAGATATGTATAATATGAATGTTGGGGTATAGTTAACAACTGTTTAAATCTATGAAGTGACAACTTTGTAAGGAGGAATCTCCATTAACTGTGGTGTGCTGGATTGTGCCCTAGCATGCAGCAGATAAATGTGTGTTGTGGTTTTAGTAGAAGGGAGGGGGCCATAAAGATGGCTCCTGTGAGAAGTTTCTGGAGTTCTTCACCATTTCCAGCAGAGCCAATCTCTGATGGCTCTGAAGATGATGGACATGCCACTGGCCATGTTTGGGCCAATTAGAAAGGTTAGTTACGCCTCTGTNACTGTCTTTCGTGGGAGGGACCCCATGGCCAAAGCAGAGGAAAAAACTCCTCTCCCTAAGCAGGGGAAGAAGATCTTGGAAACGGACTGACCTGAACCCCCACACCCTGCCCCCCTTGCACTGTTGGTGGGAGGGAGGGAGGGGTGGGGAGTGGAAAGAAGGGTGTCTTTTAAAGGTTTAGTTTATTTCTCATATCCTCCTTCTAACTCAGGTAGTAATAAATTTTCACTTTTGCAACTTTTAAGCTGAGCCTGGTTTGTCCTTGGAGCATTTTCTCCCGGTTCCTTATCTCAACTCATAGACCTCTGAGTTAATTCCCTTGATTTTTTTTTTCCCCTCTCCTTCCCTCATC
Organism: Pomatostomus ruficeps; assembly: GCA_013400735.1. NCBI lineage: Eukaryota > Metazoa > Chordata > Aves > Passeriformes > Timaliidae > Pomatostomus > Pomatostomus ruficeps. The sequence goes on along the minus strand of VYZT01054975.1, from coordinate 37,651 downwards.
TGCCCAGCTGTGGCAGGGGAGGGAACGAGTGAGTGGCTGCCGTGGGTGCCTGGCACTTAGCCAGGATCTAAACCACGACAATGTGGAATTCAGGTGTTTTCATAGTGTAGTTGGGAGGATCACTCCCATCAGTGTGACATCAGACTGATTTTGTTATCTGTTGGTTCCGCTGAGGAAAAGGCTGCATTCCCATGAGCTCTCCACCGTCTACTGCTCTGGATATCAATCTTGCTATTTGCTTATGTCTGGAGCTGGGATGTAGCTTCACTTAGGACTTGGACCATTTCAGAGTGACTCTTAGAGAAGTATTTCTATATTTACTCTCATGAACAAACTAATGGGACTGAAAATAACGTTCAGTCATGTTGTAACAAAAGTCTTCTAGATATCTTAATAAAAAAATGAGTGAATTGTGACAAGTATATCTTTTCTTTAAGCTTTGAATGAACTGTTGGAGCCTTGAATGAGATGCACTGGATTTTGATCCAGATATGGCAAAAGCTGGTAACTGAATTTTTGCCTATATGGTGTTCTATTTCTACTAATCCTAAAAGGAGATTTTTTCTAAAGTTATGGCCTTGACTTAAATTGCTATTGATTTTACTATCTTGCTAATGAAGGATGATGAGGAATGCAAAGTTAGTTATGTTTCTAAATTTCTTAACCCTGAATGTTTTATCAGCCTGTTTGCAAGCTTTAGCCACTGCAAGTTGATCATCTTGCTTAATTTTTCATGCTGAAAGCAAATTATCTGTACCTATTTGTTCTCTAGGGACAAGCTGTGTATTTGACACAAAAGAAAACTTTAACAAATGAGTCATCTGTTTTGAAATCTGATGACTTAAAGTTTCGGGTTTTCTAATTTATTTCTTAGGCTTATTAAGAGCAAAATAACTGGTTATCCAAGCATCCTTTTCAGAAGATGTGATCATTTGGTCGCAAATAATAATGAGTAAGAATATGATTTTGTAATGTTTTCTATCTCCAAAATACAGTGTGAGTGCTTTTTCTACCTCTGTAGTATGGACAATCAGGCTGTTCTGGGATGTGTAGTTGATGTGTGTCTTGATAAGCTTCTTTTACTCCTTCTGCCAGTGATAAGGCTTTTATCCATACCACAGATGGCTTGATATATACACCAATTGACATGGATTTGTCCTGCTTTTTGTCCAGTGCAACAATAACCTCATAAAATATTCTTGGGAAGCCAATATTTGTCTTTTCTTTATGACTAGAAGGCATTGGTAGAAAGAGAACTCGGAGTGAACTCAGGGAAGCATGGGGAATGGGCACAGACTGCCAGCATGGCCATGTCACTATTGGTGGAAGCAAGCTGCTGAGGCCATCTGAAGCACAAGACTTTTATGTGTAACTGGGATGCAGTGAACCTTCCATGGATGGCCAAGGGCTCTGCACCTCTCTCCAAAGTTATCTATAATTTCACTGAAGCAGCTTCCCCACATTTCAAAGTGCATTGCTACAGGTCTAACAGTGACACCTGTAAGTCTGCACTAGCTGTCCAAAGGATTCCTCACAGGCAATAGAGATAAATAAGTACATGAATCACTTAAGACAGGTTTATCCTTGGTTAGAAGTCTAAACTGAAAAAAGGAAAATTATGACTGTAAGAGACTGGGGTGAGTAACTCAAGCATTGATGATTGATTCTTAAGTGTATAGGGCAAAGTTTTCAATGGATTATTTTAGATACTGCATTTTCTTTATATCTAGCATGTAGCAACAACTTTGGTTTGCTCAGCAGTATATATTCTATTACAATTCTCTTAGAAATTCTGTCCCCAGAGGCACAGCCTAACAAATTGCTAACTTTTAAAAAATATTGCATGAAAAACCATGCTTCTTTTTGAAATCTGTAAGATTTAAGCTTAGTAGGGTACAGAAAAGAGACATTCTCTGCTGGATTTGGGTAGCGAATGGAGAATCTAAAGAACAGCAAAAAAGATTGATAGATGTAAAGCAAACACTGGAGATGCTTTTGCTTTTCCAAAGAGTACGGGGCAAAGTCTAGAAATCCATGTTAACACAGCCAGAGTGGGTTGGCAGGGCTTCTTTAAGCATTGTTCCTTAAAACAGTCTTATATATTTTGCCTGGAAACAAAATAGAGCCTAATATAATAGTAATATGTTATTAATTTCTGTTCAGCAAAAACTGACCCAAGCAGTACCCAACAATTTGTGATGTCTGAACACCTTTTAATATTTGCTTTGACGCAGAAAAAAGAATTGATTTTGATAAAGGATCTTCTTCTACCTGACTAAATGTAGACTAGCATGATATCATGATAGTGCTTAAAACACTAGACTTCCTTCTTAACGTTATTTACAGGGAATTACTTGCTTTTTCTTACACACACTTTTAGAGTCAGTTGGGTCTGTACTTCTCTAATGGAACTTGGGAAATCTTGTAATGATGTGCTATCCACCTGCCTTCCACTTGAATAATTGTTCTTGCTGCATGTAAATGGTCTGCGAGCCCATGAGATAGCAAAACCAAGATAAAAATAAATGGTAACTGCCCACACTCTTAGCATTTCTCCTTCTTGGTAGGTAGAAAGATCTTCAGCATGTGAAGAAAACTAAAAAGTAAAAGAAAAGTAGCGGTACTGACAGTAAGTTTGAAAATGAGTAACAACTGCTTCATGGACTTGAACTATGTATGCCCATACAGGGAGTGCCCAGAGCAGATGGAAGTGTTTCTTTAGAGGTACATAATGTGGAAGTGATGAAGAGGAGCTGCCACATTATTTCATGCACTATCTAGGAATCTAGGAAATAAGTGCTTAATAATTGGAGTTTATGTATATCCCCTTGTGCTGGGAAAAAAAAGAAGCCATCCTCTTTCTGTCTGGAGCAGGTTACTTGTATATTATATTATTTTCTTGACATGTAGGTTTGTACAAGGTAAATAGACTTTTCTTCCATAATTGTGCATGCTGTGAACCATAGCTCAGGTTTGCTTGTTTGAATCCTAGTGATCTGTGTCAGTGAAATAAATCACAGCAGGAGAGGCAGAAGTCTGTGACTGAAAGCACTGCCTTTTGTGATGTCTGAAGCTTTGCAGGGTTTTACACAGGGCTTGAACTTCCTCCTCCCCAATTGATTTCTACAATACTCACCAGTTCTGTGATTTAGAACCATTCCATGGACTAAATTTCAAATGCATATGCACTGATTTAGACAAAACAGAAGAGTTCCTTAGCTTCTAGGTTAAATTTGTTTGTAGATGAGCAAACACCCTTCAAAGTATTTTCTCAAACACAGGCTGTAATTGTGAATCTCTTTGACTGGTCTCTACACTATTTTCAAGGTATACTTTTGGGATACATTTGAAAAAAGGAAAGACATTCTTCGATCAAAGCACACAACTGGAAAATCTGATTTATCATCTGTTCAGTCCTTGTATTCCTGCAGGATCTTGAGCAAGGAACTTGAAATATACTTCTGTTCTGAATAATACTTATATTTAAAACTAGCACCTTGTTCAAGAGAATGAAAGTCTTTGGATATTCAAAGTGTTATGTGCTGACTCTATCACACACACACACACAAAAGCCCAAACCAAAACCAATCATCTCCCTTCCCAACCCAAAAAGAAACAACCATTGCTTTTTTATGATTATTTCTGTTTACCCTGAAGAGCTATTTTTCAGGAAAAGAAGCTGATGTTCTTTCTTGTACATCAAGTAAATGGGAACCACAACGCTCCCCTGCCTTCTGTTATCCATCCGGCCTCATCACCAAAGGCTATCACACTATTTTTTCAATTATCTGTGCAGAGAAAAGGTCTCCCTTTATTACCAGTATTTTTTGACTTCTTTCTGGCTTTTAATAATTGTTCTAATGGCCTTCTTCTAATGAGTAAGAGGTGGGCCCAAGTAAAAATATTCCCAACTTGCACAGCAAAGGAAGACTTAATCAAGAAAGCAATATTGTATACAAATTCTAAATTAACTTTACTCAGCACCTGCAATACACAGCCTTTCTAACACACGTATTTTAGATGTTTGAAAACATAGTATTCTGGTTTCATAGAAGTATCAAAATAATGATCTGTTAGCAAAACCTTTTTGCTTTTGATTGTTTGTTTGGGTTGTTTTGTTTCATTTTGGTTTTTTTCACCCCAGTAACATCAGAGAAGAAGCAAAACCAGGCATCATAAATGACCTACCTGCAGTAGATGCCCAGAGTCTGGAGAGGGATCACAGGTCAGCAAGAGAGCTCCTGAAGAGTGGCACAAAGGAATATCAGCCACGCCAGACAATAAGTCAGCTTCATTGGGAACCCAGCTTAAATGTGCTTATACAGGATATGTTTCATGTGAAATAAAGTAGAGGAGTTAGAGGTGTGCATATGCCTGCAAGGCTAGAATGTCATTGGCATGACAGAGATACGATGAGATGGCTCCTGTGACTGGAGAGTTGGTATGGCACTCTCCAGGCAGGCCTGCTAGGCCGAGGGCCTGAAGGAGAGCTACACAAAGAACACACACAGACGCAGTAGGAGAGAGAGCAGGAAGAGCGAGGGCAGAGCCCTTCGACTTTATTTATATGTTTTTACACATCACTGTGGATTGGAGGTAGAAATCACTACTTCTTATAATTTACTTGGTTAAAGTATTTGTCAATTATATTTTTCTATTTGGTATACTGGAATTCGTAAACACAGATACAATTTAGGAAAACATAGATAATAGAGAGAAAACAAGTCATGGTTATGAGAGAGAAAGTCTAACAAGAAAACACTGAACACTGCAAAGTCAGGGCAACAAGTTGGAATGGAAGGATCCAGACTCCTTAGGAAGGACAGGCAGGGGAGATGAGGAGGAGTGTTTCCCTCTATGTCAATGGCCAGGCTCTACTTTGGAATGCATGAGAAGCCAGCTGAGAATTTATGGGTTGGGATTAAAGGCAGGGCAGGGACAGGTGACATTACAGTGGGGGTCTGCTACAGACCGTCCAATCAGGAGAACTGAGTGCCCTTTATAGAGAGAAAGGAGCAGACTTCAAATAATGAGGGATAAAATCAATGACTGATGAAGAAAGTAATGAATGCCCTTAAAGGTCAAGCTTTTGTGAATGGAAGTTTTAGATCAGACTATAGATATGTGTGCACAGAAAACTAGGATTCCAGAAAACTAATATTTTATGATTTGATGCAATAAGAAACTTTTTTGTTATTATTGTATTTTCTTACAATTTTTTGGAGTTCATGATACTGAATTCAGATCCAAGAAGTGACACATAAGAAAATGAGTGCAGCACAAGATGTACTTTTCCTAGTCTCAAAAGTATGTTTTCAAACTTTTCAAACTTACCATCTGTTTGCAGAAATACTTTTTCATCATCTTACTCATTGTGGTCTCTCTTGCCCTCTGTCCCTTTCTGTTAAACAGTCATATATAGGCAGTGGGTCTTGCATTACTTGACAGGCCTGGAACTGGTCATTTCTTTTATCTACAGAACTAAATGAAATAAAGAAACAGCATTGGTAATAACATATAAGAAAAAATGATTTATTACTTTGGATGTAGCCAAGAATAACTCAGAAAGGTTTTAATGACAATGGCTCTTAAAGAAACAATGCCATCAGATGTTTCCTAGAGGTAGGATACAATTCAGCATTAATATACTGCAGACAGAACATTTAAATGAGTTCAGAATTTTTAAGAGGTTTATCATCTCTAAACTTTCTCAGTAATTCCAGAAATTGCATTTTAAATAACTTGGTTTGGTTGCCCAGTAGTTTACCTTGATTATATAAAAATATATTTTTGCTATGTTACCTGTTGAATAAAGTCCTTAATTTCTGACAGTTAATCAAGTATATAATCTAAAGCAGTGATAATTGTTTGAACTCATTCAGTCTTATAAGTAATATCTTTCAATTAGAATAAAAAATACTTTATGGTAAACAGAAGACTTTGGAACATAACAGTCTTCTCTGATATAGGCAATTCAATCTTAGATGCTTTCTTTGGATTTTATCTTCATTTCAGTCTGTTTATTTCTGCACAAAAGAGTGAGCATAGATAAATGCTTAAACAAATGTTATTTTAAGCATTGGAACCTCTGTGAACCTGCAAAACTGAACTAGGAGCTGAAAGTGTTTTAGTCCTTTTTGGTATTTACACTAGTCAACTGGAAGGCATAAACAAATTCCAAAAGACAAGCAGGGTCAGTGTAGTGAAACATGGCTAGGATAACTAATTTAAGAGAAAAGGTATTCTGCAAGAACACACAGAAAAGGTCAGGCTAAAAAGAAACAGGAAACTTTTGTTGGCCATTTCAAAGCAAGTAAAATAGGCCTTAATCTTAACATAGAGTGTGGTTTTTTCCTATGTATATGTGCATATCCTTTGTATATTTAACAAGAAAAGGTGTTTAAGTGTTTCAAGGCTTTTTTTTTCCAGCATACTTAATGCTTCTGTTTCTTATCCAGTTGGACACTACACATCTTATTCTTTATGATATAATATGAAAAACAGAATCAGAAAATCAAATACAGAACGAATAAATAAGTTGGAAAACATCTAATAACTTCAGATTTTTCTGCTTGAATTCACTTACACAAATTCCTGATCCTTGGGGTAAAATAGATTTTTTTGGGGGTGAGGAGTAGTACCTATATTCATGTAAGAGCTGACTTTCTACCTTGCTGGTAACTACCTAGGGAAAATATTGCCCAGTTGGAAGTATTTAAACTTAGTGCAGTATTTAAACTTAAAACAATTCACCAGATTTTTAGTTCCTGAAATATCAATTAAAATGCACACAAGAATGGAACTTTGGCATTAAAATTATATCCCATATATCCCATACTGAAAGATATTTCATAGCACTGTGAGCAGACTGCCCTAAAATGCAATTATGACCTATATAATTTGTCTCCCTAGAATTTCTACATCAGTAAACCTTAGAAGTTTTTATCTACTAAGTTCCTTACAACCCAAGTCATTCTATGATTCTATAATCTATAGCTTCCATTCATAAAACAGTACTCTATATCACTACCCTAGGCCACAATTAAATTGAACCCATTCACCATTTAGCTAAGCTTTTCCCAAGGAATATTATCCACTGTCAATTATTATTTTCTTTTCTCATTACTGTGGTGCATCTCAAGTAAGAAAAACCATGCAAATGTTTTTGAAATAACTATTTAGCCTTTTATTGCTTTGTTTAGAAAGGGGTTATTTTTTACACAGACTTAGATGTAAAAGCACAAAGAATATTTTGTATATTTTGTCCTAATTGTACGAGCATATTCTTACTGTAAATGCTGTATTGATGAATGCTCAGGGACTTCTTGCGTAATTATTTCATAGATTCAACCAGGAGCGCTTGTATGAACAAAACTGTCTAGTGGAAAATGAAGGAGAATGACAAATGGAACCCTGTACAGTTTTCTGATTTGTACCAAATGTCTGAATTAATGCAAAATGATCATGTTGTTCTGACTTCTTTGTATGCTTTCAATTAACTCTAGTTTTAAAGTGTAATTCTGCAAACAATGCATGATATACTTGCTCAGTAGTCTTGTGTAGTCTAATTTTCACAGGTGGAGTTCATACATATTAAGGTAAATTCATTCAAAATTTTTGCAATGTCAGGGTCATATGAAATACAGTAAAAATTTCAGTATGTCAGTTTCTGAGAACTTTTAATGTATAGTATTTTACAGCCACTTGACAGCCAGTGTTTTTAAACAGATATGTTTTTTCATGTTTTTTAAAGAAAATATAAGATATAGACATAATTTCTTTTATATTCAGCACTGTAATTTTGTAAATGTGACTCATCCTTTTGAATTTAATGAGACTCTTTGTATATCTAAAGTTATTAATGTTATGGGGGGTTTTTTTTCTGTTGTATTAGAATCTATGGAGTATAACAGTTGTGGAAAGTACTAATGTGACCATGTATTAAGTACTTTTAGACTGTTATGTAAAAATGCAGAGGATAATTCAAATTTGTTATTGGAAATTAGCTAGTCACCTTGTGGCACTGTCTCACTCAAGCAGCAGAACCCTTACAGAGATTTCTTTTCCTGAATTTTAGAGTAGGAATGTGTTAGCTAGGGTCATGCAACATTTTTAGCGCTCCAGAGCTAGATGCTAAGTTAGGTGTATTAATTGTGCTGGTCTTTATGTACTATTGTCATGTACATCTAGTCTTCTTACTAGGAGGAATTAACAAGTTCTATAGGAGTGTTTGGCCTTTAGGTAGAGCCTAGCCAATTACAATTCTCTTCCTTTGATATGGCATTCCTGATTCATCATATGAGGTGGAAGGTATTGTGTTATTCACTGTTAGTCATGCAGGGTTTTCCTTTCTTTATTTTTTAATCATGTCAAAGGAGCTAATGTACATGACTAATATTTCCATCTAATACCTAAACTAGAGGAAAAGCCAGGCATATAGCTTTTTTTTGGTAGTATATATATACAAGTGTTCAAATTTAGTATCCTCGTTTTCTGTCATTAGATTTTTGTTTTAGCATGTGTCCAAAAATAGTACCAATCTTTCTGCACAGTAGTGGAACTGTGCTGCCTTTGTCTCATACTTTCAAAAGGAAGTTTATTATTCTTTATTACCAATGTATTTTGAAAGAGGATGGCATATTTGTTGTTAATATTACTTTTTTTTGGTATCTCCTTTTAACCACTGGAAACTGCAGAGATACTCACAGGCAGAATTTTTTATCTAAAAAAAGAAATGACACCTTGGCAGAGCATAGCACTCCTGACAGGAAATCAGTCTCTTGAATGAGAAGGTTGTTTTATGTTTGGTTGCAGGAGCCTCCATTGCAAGAGTCCCTGCAGTGGTGTGTTCACCTGGATCAGGTTAAGACTACTTGTGATGCTATTTCACTTATTTCCTATAACTCACTTGGCCTTCAGTCCTCCATGACCATTCCAGCATCTCACAGATCTGTTTATATTGATCATTTTAAATTATATACAAAGCATCTCCTACCTTAATTATGCATAAAAGACCATTTTTGTCAAATGCACAAAACCTTTTTGCGGCTGTTTACAACTATTTGTGTATTTTGGTCAGTCTTGCATCAAGAACTGCCTGAATGAGTCTATGAGCCTGCCAGATTCTTTATCCAAGGTAGCTGCATTTTTAATAAATGCATGTTTATAAATTATGCATGAATAGCATATATATTGAAACATACAGATGGTGGCTATCAAAGAGTCCAAGCACAGCAGTTCCTACTTAGGAAAATTCCAGGGCTGTCTGTAATTCACTCCTGGAGATCTCCTGTAACAGAATTTTTGTTGTAAAGCTGGTTAAAGGCTTAGTTACTGACTTTGTCTCAAATGCTGTATCCTCAATGCTGAGAGTACTTAGGAAGCTCTTGCACCACCCAGGAATTCATTGACAGGTGGTGCTGGGTGTTCATGCAGCCACAGTACTGATATCCAGCAAGGCCAGTTGGAATTGTTGGATTGACTTGAATTTTATACTTATATCCCAATTGTAACTTTGATTTTACAGCTTTTACCAGAAAACAAATTGAGTCCTGTTGGAATTCTTGAAGACCAACCCATATATTCATATCTGAATTGATTTCACCTTAGGTCTTTTATCTGAATATGTTAAAAAAGTAAGAAACAGCTTTGAGGTTTGGCTTGGTTTTTTGTTTATTTATTTGTTCTTCTAACAGTGATAGTAGAAGTATAGCTAAAACAAACGCATAAAGATATTAGGTTTGTTCAGTGAGGTCAACAGTGTTTTCCCCTTTGTAATATGGAAATGAGCAGTCACAGACTGATACAAAAGGTAAATGAAAAAGCAACAAGGTAAGTCATTGGACTTCTAAGAAAAGCAGTTTTCACTATTTGGTTGTACAAATTGAAGATGCATTTTCCTTTACAAAATGTAAGTAGGAGGCAGAACTGTTACTGAGGCAGGGTTACCAAGCTGTAAATAATTGTAATGTTTACTTATTTTGTATAAACTAATTGTCCAAAAATATGTTTTTATTGGCTCGCTTTTATTAATCTTCCTGAAATTTTGCAGTTGATCATAACAAGGTAGGTACTTGGTATTTTAGGAATTTATCAGTTGTAAGTGTATGAAATTTAATATCTCTGACTCAACATATGTATGATTATTTAGAAAATATACTTTATTGGCAATACTCTAAGAACTTATCCATTAGATTATAAATAGGGTAGAAGTAGACTAGACTAGACTAGACTAGACTAGACTAGACTAGACTAGAATAGAATAGAATAGAATAGAATAGAATAGAATAGAATAGAATAGAATAGAATAGAATAGAATAGAATAATTCATTTGGAAGGGACCCACAACGACCATTAGTCCTATGCACCTCTACATTGAAGCTTACACACCATTTAAAAGGGAATCTCATAGCATCTCTATTTGTGACACATTTACAAAGAGAGACAGTGCTGAAGGGCAGAAATTATGTGCCTTATGAATTTTTTAGATTTTTAAAACCTATAGTTATTTATTCCAAATGGCATCTGGGCTTGAAAACTGTTTCATGTGATTTCACTGCATACCTTGTGTGAATGCTTAAGATTGTTGTTTAAATAGGATATTCAAGTATATCTTCTGTCGAAAATACCCAGATGGACACTGCCCTATTCAAAGCAACACCTAATATTTTCTCTTACATTTGGCCCTGTATATTGTTGTCATCAGAGTTAATAAATTATAAGACTAAAACTTTTAAGAAGCACCTGCAAATAGCTGTTCAATAACTTAGTTCTCATGAAAAGCAAAATGAAAGATGTAGGGCACCTTGAATAAAAAGGTCTTTAAATATGGAAATCATTTCATTGGCCCCAGTCGTTATAACTGCATCCTTGCATGTCTGCATTTCTCTCAAAGAGTCTAAAAGATATTATCACACCACTTGCAACTTTTACATGTTTATTGTGGCACACTATATCCCATTGCATCCTGTATTTTATATCAAAAGAAATGATAAATGGTAATATATGGGAATAGGTGTGGTTGTTAATGAAAATATAAACTGTGCTTACTATTATATAAATGAATGTTCTGTAAATACACAGTAGGACAGGATCAAAGAGGAATATCACAGCAAAAGACTTAAAGAGTAGAAATCCTTATTTATTGCTGTCTAAACACCTCCCCAAATATGTTACTAAAGCACTGTGCATGTGTTTCACTCATTTTTCTTATACAACATAAGATCATTTTATAAAACTTCCAATAAGATGCCACAAGAACTTATGAATTCCCTGCTGAGAGTCTACAATGAAATCCTTTTTTTTCTTTCTTTTTTTTTAATGTTTGAATGCTTTCAATTTCACTGCAGTTATTGTAAGGTACTAAGTGTTCCGGTTATTCATGACTAAAAGGTCATTAAATTACAATGTCCCAGTTGAACATACTGCAATTTACATGACATTTATCAAAGAGATTATATGAATCTTCTTTTGTTCTGTGAGTTTAAAAGGTGAGACTTCTTGCTCTTTTCAATACAGTAAGATTAAATAAATGAGATTCAATTCCATAGCATTTTTTTAATTATTATTTGAAAGAAAACATTTTCTTAGGTGATTGTGAAGACATTGGTGCTAGTAGAACTCTTCTAAAGAATTCTCAGAATGTAAGTAAAACCCCTAAAGTTAATCCAACATTACCATTAGTTTCTGTTAATACTCTATTTTTTCTCTAACTGTTATATTTTATCAATGTACGTGTCGTATTATCATTCAAAGTTCTATTGATCCAAAGAAGCTCTACGCTATAAATAAATCCATTTGCTGCAGGGTGTGAAGCAAATGTTGCTTTGGTTTACACACAAGGTTGCTATATATATTCAGCATATGGTCTTGTTGGTACCTTAATTTGGGCAGAGGCATCTCTTTAAATATTTTAATAACTAGATGTTAACATATATGGATTAGAAATCAAACCCTCAGTGGCGTATAATGGGATAATTCAGAACATATAATGATGTTAATATAAAACATAATGGCTATGCTTTGGGGAAGATACTATTGCTCATCTTGGTGAAGAGTTGCTATGAAAGAAAAGAAATTGCTCATTTTATTTATGTCCTTTGAGGATAGTGGTAGAGTGATTAAAGTACAGCTTGAGAGGCAGAACCTAAGATGACTGCCCAGGGATTACCCACATGCAAATATGATTGCTTAGGAAAATTAGGGTCATTATAGTGCAAATTCAAACTGTGTCCCTCCACAGTGTACTGCTTGTAACAGAAACAGGTATTTGAAGGGCTCATGTTTGCTAGAGTTTTTAGCAGGTTCTTAAAGCAAATCAGAAGATAATCTCTGTGTGTTCACCTTCTCCCACTCTGCTCTGCACTGGTGTGGCCTCACCTTGAATATTGTGTGCAGTTTTGGGCACCACAACATAAGAAAGATATTAAACTATTAGAGAGTGTCCTAAGGAGGCAACAAAGATATTGAAGGACTTTGAGGGGAAGCCATATGAGGAGCCTCTGAGGTCACTTGGTCTGTTCAGCCTGACAGAGACAGAGGGGAGTCCTCATCACAGACTACAACTTCCTTGTGAGGGGAAGAGGAGGGACAGAAACTGATCTCTTGTCTGTGGTGACCAGTGACAGGACCTGAGGGAATGGCCTGAAGTTGTGCCAAGGGAGGTTTAGGTTGGATATTAGAAAAAGGTTCTTCAGCCAGAGAGTGGTTGGGAACTGGAACAGGCTCCCCAGAGAAATGGTCACAACACCAAACATGCCAGAGTTAAAGAATCATTTGGACAATGCTCTGGGGCACATGGTGTGACTCTTGGGGATGGTGCTGCATGGGTCCAGGAGTACGACTCGATAATCCTGATAGGTATTTTCCAACTCACCATACTCTGTGATTCTATGATTCTAATCCAAGGGACTAGACTACAGGCTGTCCCAGGGTAAACTTGTTGAATGCCAGGAAGTTCTTGGTAGCAAGTGCTTTGCTCTGCCAAAACTCTCCTTTGTAATTCATGACCTTCCATGATGCTGTATTGTTCCTCTGAAAGGTTCAGGTGGCTTGCAACACACCATAATTGTCAACTCGCTTAGCGTTCCTATTTTTTTCAACCAAATAGTGATCACAAAACTGGGTTAAAATTCATGACTGTCACTAACATTTAACTTAAATTTGTGTACCAGCTGACTTAAAGGGAGATAAAACTTTATTAAAACTTTTTTCTTGGCATTTTTTTTTTAGGTGAAGTTAAAACTGAGGAATTGTGACCAATATATGCAATTTTCTGCAAGATTAGTGTAAAGGTGAATAGCCAAAATAAGTCTTGTCAAAACCATGGGCTGATATTTCACTATAATGTGTTAAAAAATTTGGCTTCATCAAATTACTCATCAGCACTTTAAAAAAATGGATACAAATTTGCAATACTCAGATATACACACACGTGAGTCAGAGTGCTGTGTTTCCACATTTTCCAAACAAATCTTACAGTTTTTCCACTTCTGTGTTGGTGTTGCAGTGACCCCTATGTGTTTGTGATAGCTGTGTTAATTATGGGGAAACAGAGCTTTTTAACTTTTTTCTTACAAATGCTGTTGTATCTTGGATAGCTGAGGAGGTTGCCATTTGCTTCTATTGTTGAGAGTTTCAGTCAAATTATTGGCAATCAGTCCTTGTCCTCTTAGCAGTGTCTAAGCATGTGAGACAGGGATTGATTGCACTAAAAAGTTAATTTTATAGTAATTTCTTCAGCATCTGAAGGAATTATCACAGCCTTGCTGTAACTACTCTACCATCTTTGTGACTGTACTGAACTTCAGCACCTAAGGTTGATGAGGCAAATCTCATTGGCCTGAAATTCACATATAATTAAAATTACACATTTATTTAGTCTCAAAATTGGACATTAGACTTAAAATTAAAGATGCTGAAGTCTGCTCTATATCATGAGAACTAAAAGCAAAATACTTGTTTTTAACACCACATACTTTTTCTGAGTCTTTCCACCCTTAAGAGTTATCAATAGTAACAGATTGTAATTGCCCTCTGTTACAAAGCTCTGAAATACTGTGTTGTAGGATACTAGCACAGAACTTTGTAAAAAAAAATTGATTTTTTTTTTCCCCATGCTATTCCCAGAACTACTTTTAATACTTCTCCTAAGGGAAAAACAGGCTGGCTTTTGGAAGACACATTGTAGAACGAAGCTTCTAGTTACTGTCAGTAAATGCTCTTGCTGCTCTAGCAGAGCTACTTTGGCTTTCTTTCAAAGAAAAGATTCTTCATCTCAGCTGTTTCCAAAGAAAATATTTTTTTTTCCTTTGTCACAAAATACATTTATTTTCTTCTGTGAGAAATAATGCAGTAAGTTGTGATGTTTTATTATAATTCGTATTATAATACATTAAGTCATTAAAGTTACTGTGGTTTCCTCCAGTCTATTTTAGAAATGATTATGGGAATGAAAATGGTGTACAGTGGCCCAAACTTGGTAACAAAGGCTCCTGACCTGAATGTATTTCATAGTTTTCTCCAGAATGAGAAATTTCTGTCTAAAATTTAAATAAAATTAAATTGAAGAGCAAAATATCATCTGAATATATATTACATAGCTATTAAGAAAGAAAGTACCAAAACACACATTATTTATGATCAGAAACCAAAATACCAAAGGTATTTCAAAACTTCATGCATCAGAAGCAAATAGAATTTATGTTATAGGACTGCTCCTGGTTCCACACTGTTGCGGTGTGCTCTGGCCAGTTTTGGTCTATTTCATGGCCAGGCTCTACTATACACCCTTCCCCCCTCTTGGTATCGGTTCTCCACCCCATGGTGGGCTCTGTGTTGTGTAATCCTATACAAAGCCCGCCAAATTCAAACCCCGCACTGCTCCCCTATTGGATGTTGTACCCTCCCCCGCCCCCTCGTGTCTGTATTTATGTAACTATAACCTCCCGTGCTGGTGCTTCCCTGGCACTACCCCGGTGCTGAATAAACCATCTGGGAAGTCCCTCTGCTCATCTCTCCCTCTTTGGCGCGCCTGTACCATCAGTGGGTTGAGTGAAACCTTGCAGGAACTTCGCCAGCCCTCCCGTGCCTTGGAGCAGCCTGGACAGCCCTGGGAACGGCAGATGGATGCTCAGTGCCTCTATGGAACGCACCGCAGCACCACACAACTATAGGTACAAAGATTTTCTGCATGGGGTTGGGGGGGGCAGGGAATCATCTAGCAAATTCTTCCCTGAAAACTACATAGCTGAAACCTGCTGTGACTTACTGTTACTAATTTGATGATTTCATCCATCACTGAGGTTCCACTGCTTGAGACAAAAGAAAGAAATGAATACAATTGGAAACTTCATAAAACAACCAGAGAGAAAAAAAAATCATGAAATCATGAAGAAAACAGTACATGAGATAGGACGAAATGTACTGCCATATATTGTGAAGTGTACAACACACTTTCCTCTCTTCTACGGGAAACCTGGAAAGAAAGTAAAAAAAAACAAAAACCCAAATCTTATTTATAAAACCTCAGCATTAAGTTGAAATTTAAGGGAAAATGTAAAAAGAAGATGATCTATAATGTTGAGAATTTTTTAACAGTGTACAGGAGTATTCTGTCCCTGTTTAGAAACCTAACATGAGCCAGCCAGCCTTCTTTGATTATGGAATTAAGGGAGAAAGTGCTCAGGTTGTTCCTGTAAATCCTTTCAGTCGTTCACCTGTCTACCTAAGACACTTCCCCCTATTCTCTAGCCTTATCTTTCTGCCATTCCAATTCTGGGATGTCAGTCTTGATACCTTTTTTTCTCTTCTTGTTTCAGGTAGTTACTTCACTCCTCATGGTATTACTGAGGATTTTGGTGTCCTTCACTTTGAAGAGCTGTCTGAAATTCAGCCAGAAGGCTGGAAGAGAAAAACCTGCTCAAAAGTTGGAGCAGGTAGGAACTGCTGGCTTGCTGCATCACATGGATGGCTTTGGGTTTTTCTAGGCTGTAAGGAAAGAACTTGAAGAAGCATGCTAACTGAGACTATTCACTAGTCCTGGTTGCTGACAGGGAAGGTGTAGCATCTTCTCAACCTGCTCTGCAGTGTACTTGCTGTCAGATGACAAGCAGTGGAGGCTGCTTTGTTTTCCCCTCTATACTGGCTGTGTTAAAGCAGCGGAAGTGTGAAACAGGCTTCACAGCAGGTGCTTCATAGCTGGCTGGAACAGGATCTAGAAGCAAACCTAGTTCCTGATTTTCATATGTAGGGAAATTGGAGAGCACTGCAAGTGCTCTTGAAATCTCAGGAGTTAATGCACCCGAAGAGAGACTGCTGAGCAGGAAGCTGCCAGCTTTGCAGGAATGCTGAGGAGAGGGTATCTTCAGCCTAGACTGCACTCAGCTGCCTTTGATGCTGTGAAGCCTCTGCTGAGGATTTGTATACCAAAAAGACCCTTAGAAGAGAAGTCCCTATGACATGTCTTTCAAAAGAATTATGCTTTTAACAAAAGACAACTTTTCCTTTTTTTTTTTCCCCTATAATTGGTGGGTTTTGTTTATTTTTTTTTTTTTGTTAGTTTTCTTGCACAATGTGGAAGATCAGAATTTTTTTTCCTTTACCTAATATTATTCAGCTGAGAATCCCAGGAAAATGTTTGAAATAGCATAATATGCATGTGGCTTTAAAGAAAGTGTTCTGTATTGGGATTTGTTTGTAGGTTTTGTACAATTGCTTCTCAATTACTTAAAACTGACTAAGATGGGAGGAGAAAGAAGGAATAACAGGCTGTTTTCTACATGTTGTTCTTCCTTTTGGGATAGAGCATATTTATTTCACCCTTGTTTTAGAGATCATTTTAAATATATGTGAGCTATTACTTTGACTGCATACTGATATATTTTAATGAAAGTATCTTCATTAATTTTGCAGTGGTGTTTTCTTTTTACACCATGCCCTGCAGGTTTTTTTCACCCCTGTACATCCCTCTGAGTTTCTTTGGTGGTTTATCATCCTAATGTACCTAGAGGGTGTGCTTGATGTTGTATTCATAGTAACTTCTGCAAACAAAATGCAGCCTACAAGTTTCTGTACAAGTAAGCACTTTTCGAGCAGATGTATAGGTGTCTTTCTTTGTCCTTAAAGTGCAGATCACTTCCTTTTCAGATTGCTCATAGAGCTGGTTTCAGCAAACTAACTTTTATCAGTGCAATCAAATGCTTACACACTAGGAGACCCCATTGCAAACACAAGTGGGAACAAAGGGCTCTTCTCCTTCTGGTGTTTCCTAAGGATTACTTTAGGTCAGTTTCTGAACTGTCTAAAGGCTTCTAAGTTTAATATATGGAACTTTGGTACCCTGTTAAGATACCTAAGGATGATTAAGGGGGCAATTACCTTGTTCTTT
This sequence comes from Pomatostomus ruficeps, assembly GCA_013400735.1. Classification (NCBI taxonomy): domain Eukaryota; kingdom Metazoa; phylum Chordata; class Aves; order Passeriformes; family Timaliidae; genus Pomatostomus; species Pomatostomus ruficeps. The sequence continues at coordinate 20,265 of VYZT01054975.1, read as the reverse complement.
GATTATTTGAATTTAAATTAATAAACTGAATTTTGGCTCAGTTGTCAGAGGCAAATGTTTCAAACCAGCTGTAACCACACTGCATTCACACAGGACTAAATTTGGGCATACCTCATCTCCTCAAATAATTTGCAAAGTAAAGTGGTTTGTGCTGAAGAGCAGAAAACCAGAGGCTAGGACTAGGAGCAAGCTGTTCTCTATATAGAACTTGGGAGAAAAGAACTCCTTGAAAGGGTTGATGCTCAGTGCCAGAGCTGCAGTACCAGTGTACAGCCTTCACTGTCTCTCCATCCAGTAATTCCTTCTGCAAGTTTGTCCTCCTCAACCTCTACCCGAAACTCTTCTGCTTGGAGGCAAGCTGTTTGATTGGCATTGTCAGCTGTCATAATACAGGTGTGCAGTGCCACCAGGAGCATGCTGTATTAGAATGGCAAGCACTGCAGCTGTTACTGAGAGCTTTGTTCAGTATTTTCCTTCCAAATGTGTAGGGGTGGTATACTGGAACATGAATACCATCTGTTGCTCTCTTGAGGTGTGGACTCTATAAATATCTTAGGAAAAGAACTGCTGTTCTGCTGCTGTAATTTAATATATTGCAGCTGCCTGTAAGACATCTGTATCTTTATGAGTTTGGAGGGTTTTGACCTAGGTTAAACCAGCTTTCCATTCACATCTGCAGACAGGAATTTTTATTGATCCCTAGAAGCCAAATGACTGTGTAAGAAGTGCTGATTACATTCTGCTATTATATGTCTCTGCTCAGGCTGGCTGCTAAAGACTCTGTGTTAGTTAACAGTGCAGCACAATTAGTTGTATAGATTTGTAGCACTAGTGGGTACCAAAAATGTTCTTTTCAAGTGTTCCACTGCATATGTACCACAGTGCACAACAAGGTGCAATAAATGGCTGTGGAGCTATACTCCTAAAGTGCACTTCAGCTCCAGACTATAATTCTAGTGCATGTACCCATCAGCTCTTCTGTTAAGGTATATCTGACAAAAAATGCCTTGGTATTTGAGATTTAGTGACTGAATAAGCAAAACATTGATTTCTTCCTGGCTTCACAATGGTTCTATAATTTCATCAATGCATGGACAACTGTGAACCAAGCACTACATATGTGCTTTATCCCATAGAATCCTTTAGGTTGGAAAAGACCTATAAGATCATCAAGTCCAGCTGTAAACTCAGCACTGCCAAATCCAACACTAAATCATTTCCCTAAATGTCACATCCACATGTCTTTAAATTCCTTCAGGGATGATGAATCATTCACTTCTCTGGGCAGCCTGTTCCAGTGCTTGACAACCCTTCTGGTGAAGAAATTTTTCCTAATTATCCATCTAAACCTCCCCTGGCATAGTTTGCGGCCATATCCCCTCATCCAATCACTTGTTATGTAAGAGAGGATACCTACCTTCAGCTCTTTTTACAACCTCCTTTCAAGTAGTTATAGAGAATTATGAGGTCCCAGCTCCAGCTCCCTCAGCCACTTCTCATCACATTTATGCTCCAGACCTTTTACCGCTTTTGTTGCCCTTCTCTGGGCACACTCTAGCACCTCAATGTCTTGTGGTAAGAGGCCAAAACCTGAACACAATATTCAATGCATTTTGCCTTGGACCTGTGTAACTGAAGAAATTGTGATTCCCCAAGAGACCTTATAGAACACAACTATCGTTCCTTTGTATCTTCAAGGTAGCAATTCAGTTATGTGATTTTTGAAATTTTGAAATTTGACTTGTTTTACAAAAATCTACTGTTTTCCACGATGACTTTTCCCTTTCACACAGAAGCTGCTGATTTCTCCCAGCTTTTCTGTATAGTTATGCACTCTTTGTTTCAGTCCTGTTGTAGATGTGTTTCTGGGAATCCTTATCTGAGTTAACCTGGGGAAAGCTTAACTCACTAGAAAGTATGTAACAGTTTCAATAAGGCAAGTATGCTTATTCCTTCAGGAACACTGAAGTTCATGTTCAGACTTGATAATGCCAGCAATAATGAAAATTCAGTGTTTTCAATCTGTGTTCTTTCATAGTTGAATAACCATTAAAAAAATTGAACCAAAAAAGCATCAAGTTTTCTTGTATGTTCACTCCATTGAATGTCCCAAAAGATCTTTGGGAAAAGTCCAAATAAGTTTTTAGGCATTCAACAAAACCTTCAAAAAGTATTGATATGACATGGAGTGCCTTGTAAGAATTTGGATGGTAAATCCTGCCTACGTGAACTGGTTACTGTCTCTGTAATCCAGTTTGAGTGAACCAGTAGGTAGGCAGTATAAATAAGTAGGAAATAAAAGAGTGTACTTGCATATCATTGTCCTGTTTTCAGCTATGGACAGGGTTAATTTTTCACAGTAGAAGTGAGAGGGCAGAGCCTAGAACCATGTGGGAGTGGCTGGGATCCTAATATTATTCCATACCATCTTACATCTTTGCCAGGGGTAGGGGAATCTCTCTCTTGCTTTCTAGAAGAAAGGGTGTTCTTTTCCAGTGCTGGAAAAGCATGGTGGGTGGAGGCTCTGTCTGCCATTGTTTCATTGTCCCAGGCCTGGTGAGAATTTTGCATATAAAACACACTCTCTTTGTCCACTTTTGATATTAATATTTTTGCTGTTACTGTCCATTTTCTTATCTCATTGCTGTTTCCAGTAAATTGTTCTTATCTCAACCCATGATCTTTGCCTTTTGTGCTTTTTTCTGAAGTGGAAGGGAAAGCGAGTGGCAATAGGAACATTAAATTGGGGAATACCAGTCCTAAACCATGACAATAAGCTAAAACTGATCTGCTAAAATCACTGTGGATCCAGCTCTAGATATCTGTCACATTAGAAATGGAAGTGTTGTCACTCACATCCTATTTGACAATGATGTGCTAGGAGCTACTCAAAATCTACCCTAATTGACCACTGTCACTTAGTTACAGTTTTCATAGGAAAAGAAAATAAGACTTCTTTCCATAAATAGACTCATTGGGAGCAAAAAAAAAATCTTTGATATCTTACAAACATCAGTCAAATGAATAGGAGGTTAAAGTCTAAAGTAAAAATGTTAATTACATCTTTTTGACTGTTGCTCTGTTTTGCCAACAAATAATGATGGTGGTCCAACCAAATGACAAAAAATGCTAATCCTTGTGGAATGGTGTAGATGTTTAAAATTAGTGCAATGATCGGAAGAATGTAAAGGTTATTGTCAGCATATCGGTTTAATGGCTAGTCAGCATAAAAAAGACAGGACAAGAACCAGGAAAATTAATATGTTATACTCAAAGACACACCAACCCTGAACAAAAGTTGATAATGGAGACACTTGAAAAGACCAGAAGTCTGAGGGTTTGAGGGGATTGATGGATGGTCACTGGAGGAAACACTCAGGCATATCTTTGCAGAGGTTGAATCAGAATTTTGTAGTTGATAGAAGGGAGAGGAATAGGACACACAAGACTTTTCATATGTTTCATGGGGAAGATTTAATTTACAGTAATGGCGAGGGATTGTGGGATTATCTTCATCTGCAGAAGACAAACATATTTTGTCTTTGTATCTTTTGGGCAGCAAATATTTTTTCTGTCTTGAAGCTTAGCTTTTTTATGATAAATTGACTTAAACAACTCCTGAACAAGGTTTTTATCCATAGTGATAAGCTCACTGTTGTTCCATTTGGAATAAATAGCACCCTGTTTTAGGGTACACAGTCCTTACACTGTGTAAACACTCTTCAGCAGTAATTAAAATTGTACTAACAACATCATTTTCAGCCCAAATGCAGAACATAGCCTCATACAAACTACTGTGAAGAAATTCAACTCTATCACAGCCAAAACCATTTTACTGGGGTATAAAAAGCAACTGATTTCTGAGAAAAGGTTTATTAAACCAGATCCTTATCTTGGTTAGGAGACAGTAAAGAACATACTGTCCCTTCAGACAAACCAGAAGAAGGAATCACACCTGAGAGGTCTCTGGCACCTCTGTCCATAACCAGGAATGAGTCATCTTACTGCAAAGCCATCTGACCTGTTATCATGGCTTTTTTCTGAGTATTATGCACTATAAAAATGTTTGTATGATGTACAGTAAAGTACTAGTTTTTCAGGCTTAGACATGTTCCCTAAATTCATGTCATTTGGAGGAAGAAGAAGTCTGATCCTCCAGCATCAGTTACTTAGTTCTCTGTCTATTCTCTCTTGTTAGATTGACTAAAATGCAAATGGATTCAACTAAATTCAGAAGTACTGGCTATCATCAGTTCCAATGAAACTTTCCCAGGCTTTAATGTAGGCTCACTTCTACAAGTGGCCGAATAAGAAGCACCTTTATACATGCTGCCCTGTGCTAACAGCAGCAGTTTACTCTGCCTTTCTCTCATCTGAGGCCTGCCTGATCATGTGTCTCCTGAACAGCTGTTTTAAGCAAAGCAGGCCTTGACCAAATCAGCCAATGAAATGTGCAATGTTAGCAGGAGGTCAATCAGTAGAGATGACTATATGCATTTTTTTCTACAACCTTTCTTCTGGTTCTGAAAAATAGGATTTCTTTTGCATTTGCCTACCTTTCCTTCCTCCATCCACCTGCAGAAAAACTCAAGCTTTCTGAATTTTCAGTTCTGAAAATCCTTTTAAGTCTAAGTAGTTGTACAACACATAGAACAGAGTAAAGAAGAAATTTTATCATAGAAGAGTATCAGTAGAAGTGAAATGAGTGTTATTGGTTGTGGAGCTTGTGGAGATCTGCACTTGAATCCCTAAGGACTGATAGTGGCAGTGTGTGAAGCTATATTTCTCATTTGGACACATTTCCAGAAGGACCACTGTTAAGTGAGACAATTCAAGTCTTTCATCCAGACAGGGCTTTTTAATGGGCTTTGCATTTTCTGTGTTGATGGAATCAGTTTAAGTCTTTTCCATGTTATGAAGCGTGTTTTCAGACATTTGTATTATATTGCCTCCCCCTCCCCTGTCACACCCAAGTACCATTTCCATCTGTGAACTCATTACAATTCTGGCAGTTAGAGTGCAGAAGCCTCTGATAGGAAAATAATTAGCAGTACTGTCTAACAAGTCCCATTAATTTAAATGGATAAGGTTATAAACATGCAAAACCCCCAGCATTTTTTCAAAAGAACAGGGATTTTATTCCAAGGTCTTTTTCACTTGTCAAGTAAGTTTCAAATGCTACAAAACAAATTTTTCTTCTCCTTCTCTTTCTCAAAGCTCCATAATGATCTGTATACACAGTCTTTGCCCTGGTGTTTATTTTATTAAGTCTTATAGGCTTCTACAAAACTATTTATGTCACTAGGCCCTCACTGAAGTGGGCATAGGTTGTATAAATGGAGTATAAGAGATCTCCTGGTTTCAGCTTCATAGATAACTTATTGGTTCTCTGCCTGATGAGAGGAAATAAAAATCACATTTAATGGTTGACTGCCAGTGGTGACTTACAAGATTTCTCTTCTTTTTAAAAAATCTGTTATTATAGTTGAGTGTCAAGAGAGTCTTGAAGAGAGAGCTGTAAAAGAAAAAAGGCAATCACTAATACTACAAAAATTTAGGATTGAAAATAACCTCTCTGCCTATGGGACTGAGGGACTGAGAGTAAAACGTGGTATTTCTTGGACTGAAACTTGTGTTATGTGGCTTTTTCTATGTGTTTTTTTTTAATACATAATTTTTTTCACAAGTAACTATTAAAAGGGAATAAACTCAAGGTTTATTTTACTTGGGAACTTGAAGCTAAGTCTCTCAAAATGTTTGGAAGCCTGAAAAAAACCCCAAGAAAAGATAAATCCTATGTATCAGTATTAAAAAGTTACAGCATGTAAAATATGTTTTTCTTAAATATATGCTTTATTTTGCAAAAAAAGCATTTTTACTCTCTAGTTTTCACCATAATTTGGAAAGCTGCTCATGCTCTACAAACTCAGTGGTAAACTACATAACTTCTCAGTTAGATGTAGTCAAAATGTATCCTTAAAATCAGATTTTGTAGTGATACAAGAAAATTAGTGTAAAGGTGGAGTTTTTAGCCAAAAATTTTGGTCCAAGTTTGAAGCTCTGAAGTGCTAAAAACATCTGTCAGACAGTTTTGGTGTTGTCTTAACTTCAGCTTTGTGTTTTTCTGACCTGTGAGTTTCTCCATTATACATCATTAGGTGCACAACACTGTGTTCTTGCATTGGAGGAGTGCACTCTGTTTGCCATTTGGACTAATTGGCCTGACCTTCAGTGAGGACTTCACAGAATCACATAATTGTTAGGGTTGGAAGAGACCTCTGTAGATCATCCAGTCCAAGCCCCCTGCCAAGGCAAGGTCACCTGATGCAGGTTACAGAGGCACATGTTGTAAATCCCCAGTCATTACACAGCGAGTTTATTTAAAAGTGGCTCAAGGTACTACTTTTCCCTGAGGTGTCAGAAAGTAGAACTTGACAAAAGCTCTTGATAGGTCAAAAAACAAGCTTTACTGGCAAACTTTAGAAATTCAGGAACATGGCAAAATTTAAAGCAAAATTTCTATTAAAATAAAGCATTTCACAAAGCATTGGTTTAGCAAACTCTAACCCATCCAACCCTGAATTATCCAGATTTCAAGAAGAGGAAATTAGTAGAAGAAAAGGAGAGAAAGAGAGAAAAAAGAGAGGAATGAGAAAGATACCGCTATCATCCTTGGATCCAGTGTGGTCTCAGATGCCATAAAATCCAAGGACAATAGGGACGTGGCCACGTGCATCTTTGTGCAATGGTTTTTAATCTGCTCTGGCCTCCTGTGGCCACAGCTTCCCCTCAGGTGGGGCTTCTGATCTGGTAGCCACACTGGGACTAGGCTGGGGCTCCAAAGGGGATGGGGTGTAGGGCAGAACACATTCCACATTTGCAGAACTTGATCTGCCCTTTTCTCCTCCACACACATCTTGGTTGTTTTGAGCCAGTAATCATTTTTTCCAGTCTCTTACACATGTCCCGGTGGGTTTTGTGATTATTTTCCTGGAAGAAACTCTTGTTTAGGCTACTACTGACTTGAAAAGACTGATCAAGATTGTAAAAAATATTTCCAGATCTCTTAAAATAATGTAGGTTTAATTACCAGTTGAATACAAAGAAGAGGGGTTTTACTTTGCATGTCTACTGAATATAAAGTGTACACGAAAACAGGAAGTAAATCCTAAGTACAAACACTTTACATATTTAACAAGTATTATCTTAGTATCTGAAAGCATGAAAATAAAAGATTTAAAAAGTGATAATTAAGTACAGCCTGATAAAAGATTGGGTGATACCAATCACAGAGTTAACATCATCAAGAGGTAATTGTGTCAGAAGCAATTAAATGTATATAACAAAAATCAATCCCTCTGACTATGGGTTACCAAAAAACTGGATCTCACTGTCTAGGCTGCTGCAAAAAATTGCATGCCAACCTCCCTGCTGTTACATATGGTGAGAAGCTGCACACTAGAGCACAGGTAGAGGCTGGTGGGAGAGGCAAGGCCTGGAAAAGGCAGCTATACATTTATTGCTCATGATTCAGAGCTGCTGGGTTGAGGTAGTTTGCCTCTTTGAAATGGGTTATAATTTGAACACAATTATACAACCAGACACAGGAAAAAAGGGTGGGAAAATGCAAATATATTGTTGAAAACTATGATTTCATCTTTCCTCTTACTAATAATTTTAAGTAGGATATGAGGTAGCTAAGTGTGATCTTGGGCCCTGATTTTTTGCATCTAAAACTAGGTTTGCATTCATGGAGAAATGAAGGGACATGTAACACATTGTTAGCATTAGCAAATTTAGTAGGCTGCTCTTATGGGTCTCAACAGTGGTGCTTTTTTTTCCTACCTGTAGATAAAAATGCATGGAATGCTCGTGATTTGCTCTGTCATGAAATACAGGTGAAACTCAACATCCTGCTGTAACTGTTCATCTTGTAATGTCATTCTCATGGAAACATTGCAAGGCTTTTTTACCAGTTTGTTGGAAGATAGAACATAACAAAGATCGGTTATTGATTATGCAATTGATTATTGCAAAACTGGGGCAAAATATAGAGTTGTGATTGATATTTCCAGTTAAGTATAAATATATATAAACCTTTCTGTTCAAGAGTGACAAACACAGGAATGTTTGGGGATTGTAGGTCTAAAGATACAGAAGTTGGGGACTTTCTGAGCTGAGGTCTGTTTTGGTTGGCAAACAGAGGTAAAGAGCTTCTTCCCATAATGCAAGGTATGCAAGAGTTTGTCTAAAGGTAGTCTTCAAACTAGGAGCTTATACCTTTCTCTTACAGTTTCACTGTCATTTTTGAATATATAGAAGCCTAGGTAGAACATTTTAAATTAATCAGGATGTAGTCAAAATGGTAGAAACACCAGACAGTTGTAGTCAATACTTTTTTCAAGGTGTCTTCATGGATCAGGTGGTTTTAATCCAGAATTTTTTCCCATGCTGTGTTTTCAAAGACCAGTTAGAAATTTAATTCTTCTAAAACATTAAAAATTGACTCTTAAAAAATTAATTCAGAAGCTGAAAAAGACTTTCAGTACTTGTCATGTCACTGAGCTGGATTCATTACTGTAATTTTTACAGACCATTTTTATATCAGTGCAAGTTCCATTGAGATTTCTGTTCTAAAACTGGAGCAGTAAGTCAGAGCAGTAGCTCAGGTTTCTTGTAGAAAAATAATAAATGTCCAACCAAAAATCTCTGGAGAGTTTAAGCTGAACGATCTTTAAATAATTCTTCCCTGGTAGGTTATATAGAACACATTTATAGCCAAGGACGTCAGGGGTTTCCTTTCTCCTCACTTGATCTAGTTTTTTAGTTAAAATGTGTTGCTGTAATCAGTTCATTGAACAACTAAATACTGAGATGAAATTAATGGCCTTTTTGATAGAACCTACATGTTTTGTTCACCAAAGTGGATTTTTCTGGCAATAGCTTTGTGGCAGGTTTCCTTGACATCTTTCCAGACTAAAAGTCATGTGTGAAGCTTAGCTGGTTTCCATCTGCTCACCAGACCTTATTTTATTCTTTTTGTCAAAAATTTCTACTCGCCAAAATGCCTTCTTAATCCCCAGATCACTTTCCTCCCCCTTCTTTTCCTCTCTCTGTTTTTGTAAAGCCTTTAGTTCCTTTAAAAGACTATAATGCATACCAGCTACAGTAACAGGCTGTGAGGGAAAAATGTATCTGAAAAACTAAAGGTATGACAAAACCTGTCCTCCAAGATACATCTTGGTCTTGTTTACAAGGTGGTGTTATTGCCAATTGGGTGTGGGCAGTGCTCCTCTAATCAACTCCAAGCATGGAAATTTGTGGTGAGAAAAAAAAAGGATGGAAAGGAAAGGGGTGTTCCATCAGACAAACATCCCCTTCATTTTGCTACTCTGTCTCAAGTTCTGCTCATTTCCCAAAGCAATGTTTTAAGTCTCTCAGAAAACCTGAACAGTGTCAAGAAAATGTGTTTGCAGCACTGTGCTAAGTCTTAGAAATGGAACCACTGAAGAGCAGATGAATGTAATGATGAGACCAATGGTTTTCTACAGAGCTGTCATTGACCTTGGCATTTTGCTGCTTGGGCTAATAAGAATGGGACCCACGCCTGCTGTGCAGACCCATTCCAGTCCTCCTGCTCATAATGTCTTAATTCCCATGGGAATGGCACCCACCCCCAACTTTACCTTCAGAATAATATAACTGGAAGTTGTTTTCCTGAAAGTTTTGATTTTCGTTTTCTTTTTTAGTCTGAAAGACACTATTTTGATTTGCCAGTAGTAGTTTTCTGGAACTAAAGCCAAACTTTAAATTTGAATGTAAAGCAAAATTATAGAATATTAATTATTATAGAATCATAATCACAGAATGGTTTGGGTTGGAAGGAACGTTAAAGATCATCTGGATCCAACCCCCCACCACAGGTAGTGACACCTCCACTAGACCAGGTTGCTCAATGCCTCATTCAGCCTGGCCTTAAACACTTCCAGGGATGAGGCATCCACAACTTCTCTAGTAACTTGTTCCAGTGCCTCAAGACAGCCACAGTTAATCATTTGTTCCATATGTCTAACCTAAATTTCCCCTTTTTCAGCTTGTGCCAATTAGTCCTTGTCCTGTCACTACAGTTCCTGTTGAGCAGTCCCTCACCAGCTTCCCTGTGGGCCCCCTTCAGATAGTGGAAGTCTGCAAGACCTCTATGAGGTCTCCACGCAACCTTCTCTTCTCCAGGCTGAAGATCCCTAACTTTCTCTGCTTGACAATTGCTAAGTATTATTTTGGTAGCTATACCTGAGGAGGAAAACAGGTTCAAAAGATTGTCTCAGGAAGATTTCATCAGACGTTATAGATGGATAAAATAATTGCACTTTATAATTCAAGTGCAGATGGCAAAGTACCCAAATTCATCCACTATCCAGAAATACACCAAACACATCTAATGGATATATGGCTAGCTGCAGATGGAGGACTCTTTGTGTGACAATAGTATGGGAGTATTTAAAATCCCCAGGCATGTACATTTTTCTTAACTATAGCTAATTAGTAAATAAGTGTGGAAAAGTATTTCAAAAAGGATTTCGACTATAAGAAGAATACAATAAATAAAATCACATGTCCAGAGGGTATATTCTGGACCAACAGCTTTAAAGGTCACATTCTTAATTTAGTCTATCTGAAAATGTTAAGTAAATAGCTGACCTACCTTGCCTATACTGTGTTTGTATTAATTTGGTTTCTATTCAGAATGTCATTTATCCTGTTGGACTGTGAAACTCTTTAGAGGAGAGATTCTATTAGTTCTTTTGTAGATATTTACTCGTTGCATATTCTATAGCTAACCAAATACAAACAATTCTAAAATTCACTGTTCTAGGGTGATTAGTTTAATGTTTCAGGGTGCTTGTGTTTATTGATTCTGGCATTGAACAAAATGAATAGCACTATTTTCTATCCGAGTGATCTAAATAGAAGGCCTTCTTTAATCTGTAATTTTTTGTGTGTGTATGTAAAGCATCAGAGGATGTAGACTGACAACCATGAAAACTGAAATCCTTTGACTAAAGAATTGCCTTGGTGTTACCTACACAGCCTTTAACAAAAACAGGTTACCAATATGCCCGCTCATTCCCTGGTCTCTAGGTTGCAAGCAGTTATTTAGATTTCCAAAGGTGCAATCACTATTCATTCTGTTAGATCTCCCTTCTGTCCCACTTCATTCATGGAGCATACCTGCCTGTTAAAGCTTTTGATTGGGCAAGCCAGAAATCAACTTCCTATTGTTGCATGATACGTTCATCCATGAATTGCTAATGCATGTGGCAGTGACCCAGTCAGCCGTCTCTATGAAAACTTATGAAATAACTTGGATAGATTTTCCTTCCCAGGTGTCCTGGGGTGACATTATGAAACCACTTTATTCCTTACCTGCCTGCTTAATGCCCACTGCTGCTGTACCTTTAAGATGGTCCCAAGGGGTGCGGCCTGGGCTGGCGTCTGTTTAACTGAACTTCCTTACCTGCCTGCTTAATGCCGTGGCTCGGCCCAATGGCCAAGGGGGTCAACGGCTCTCGGAGAGGCGGCAGGTGGGCGGCTCTCAACCGAGACTTCGTGAGGGGACAGCTCTCCATCCTGTGCTAGTTTGAAAGAGGTTTTGTTTGTTTTTCCTTTCCCTCCCCCTGGCCTCCCTACCCTCCTTCCCGTCTCTCCAGTCCGGGGAGCCTGCTGGGTGGCCTCAGCGGACCGGCGGGGTGGCCCCGGCTGGTCCGACCTGTGAGGAACGTCACACCCATGAGTGAGGAGGCAGAGTCACCAAGATCCACCATCTCTGCCCACTGTGTTATCGGCTCCTTGCAGGCACCCTTTTCCTGTTTTGTTCTCTTTGTTTCTCCCACTTTCATTTTGTGTTAATAGATAGGGGTTTTTTTCCCCCATGTTAATAAATAGTCACCTTTTTTTCCCCTCCACTTTCATTGGCTGTTGTTAATGTGTTTCATTGGTGGAGGGAAGAGGGGAAGCCCTTTTCCGTCTGAAGGAGGTGCTCATCCCTGAGCGTTTCCTCCTGAAAACCTTTGTCTCCCAAACCGAGATACCAGGATAGTGAATCTGAGAGAGATTGAGAAAGCATGGCTGGGGAAATCCCCTAATCCTGCCATGTTTTAGCCTTGTCAGTCAAAGGCTCTGTTCCACCCCTGTTATTTTAATATGCATAAGGTTGTTTTAATATTCAGCAAGTGCTGGAAAGTTCTGCCGTTCTCTTATGCTAGTTGGTTAATTCAAATATGTTCCGCCTCTGTTCAGAACTCATTAGCTGTCACTCCTCATTATTCTGTGATTTGTAGAACCCCGGACTCTTCCTTCTGTAACCACCCCTTTCCTTTCCTCTTAAAACTCAGTGTAACTGCCCCCGAAGTCTTTCTTGTAGCCTTCATCCTCTCACAACAAACCCTTGGGTGCTGCTGCAGGAAAGTCCGTTCTGGCTTTTTTGTCCCCGCCTTCGCTACATTAATATCGACCACTCTGCTCATCTGCTGCAGAGTTGATAGCTAGGTAAAAAGATAAATAGAAAACTGCACCTCTGCAGCAGTTTATCTGACCAAGCGCTTCTCCATCACCCCACAAGGCTTCCAGGCAGCCCTGCAGTAAAAGCGATAAATATAAGATGCAGGACTGCTTCTCTTGGTTTTCCTAGATTCAGTCCTTGGACATAGCCAAGGTGGAAATCACTTTTCTGTCTTTGTTTTCTTAGCAACATAGGAAAATATAGAGAGTAAATTGCAGTTGTTATACACTACAGTGATAATTCATGATGTATAGACCCCAAAAACTGTCTTTATAGATGGAAACATGTCAGTGACTAATTTTCTTCTCTGCTATTGTGTTTGAAATTGTGCTCTTTCCTTTTGACATTTTCAGAATGCTGTGGAAAGTTGTGAAAACCCTTATAAAAATCCTCCTTCCCCCTTTCTCTTCTTTGTTCTTATTTAACTGCACATCTTTAATCCAAACAAAACTTTGATTTTTAAACTACACTTCCTTTTCCCCCCAGGTATTTGGGTGACTTTTGTGTGTGGGTAACACTAAAAAGCAAAGAACAAAAAGTAGAACAATACTGATGCAGTAGAAGACGACTCATGGAAGAGGGAGCATAGTAACCTTCCAACTGAGGTCTCCTGGGTTAAAGCACTTTAACACCTGGAGTTAAGACTGCATCTCTATCTAATTCCTGTTCCTGTTACTCACCCTCTAATTACAAGGCACTTTAGAAAACAAAGAAAAAAAGAGAAAAAAACCCCAAACCAAAACATTATTATCTTTTCTGTGACAATGTTATGCTTCACATAGGCAAAAATTCACTGGAGTAATGACTAGCATTGGAGCCTTCAGTTTTGGAGAATTTCACTCTCTTCCAGGAATACTTGTTAATTTTACAGAAACAGCTTCAGCTGGAAACATAGCAAACATCTTGTGCATAGCATGGTCTAATGTTAGAATGCTCACCTGAAGATGAGAACTCAGTCCTCAAATTCAGATTAGTCTGAGGAATAGAGAAACATTTAAAACCCAGGAGGAACATAATTTCTCTAATATATCTGTAAACCCTTACTTTGGATCGTTAACTTGGGTTTGCATTTGTTGTGGGTTTTTTTTTCCTTTAAATTGTCATTATTAAGATATACCAGAGCACCAGAACACTGGAATAAGCTGTCTGAAATCTATTTGACGAGGCAAGACAGTCATAATTTTCTTTGGAACAAGACCCAGAAGAAACAAGGGATAATGTAGATGGGGGAATGTAATTAAGTAAGCAGTTACTACAGTAACTTAATTAACAAGTAAATTAATATAAAAAGACTATGCTCTTCAACAATTTTATTTCTTCATTATCTAGGAGTGTAATGGTGTGGTGAATTAGAAAGGAAGATCTGAAACTGAAATCAAGTCTTTGTTGGATCATGTTCATCCTGAGTGTCACAAGTGGGATAATTTATTCTCCCACACCTACTGTGTAAGGACAATATATTATGTATAAGTATTGCTTAATTAGTTATTTGTCATAAAGTCACTTGAAATGAGCAATCTCTATAGCTCTTCAGTGTTTATTGTCATAAAATTAAATAGAAGGGTCAGGTTTGGAAAGGACCTTGAAGGTTACCTGGTTCCAACCCTTATGCCGTGGGCAAAGGCACCCTCCACTAGACCAGAGTACTCAGAGTCTCATCCAGCCTGGCCTTGAACATTTCCAGGGATGAGGCATCCAAAACCTCTCTGGGAAATCTCTTTCTGTGTCTCACCACCACAAAGTAAAAGACTTCCTTCTAGTATTTAAACTAAACCTCACCTCTTTGAGTTCGAAGCAATTGCCACTTGTCTGTTGCTACATGCCCTTGTAAAAGTCCCTCTCCAGCTCTCTTGTAGCCCCCTTTAGGTACCGGAAGGTACTCTAAGATAGCCCTGGAGTTTTCTCCTGGCTGGACAACCCCAACTCTCTCAGCCTGCCTTCATAGAAGAGGAGTTCCAACCCTCTGATCATCTTTGTCGCCCTCCTCTGGACTTGCTCCAAGAGATCCATGTCCTTCTTAGGTTGACAAAGATTTCTAAGTCAGTGATGATTCATTGAAAGGGAAGTTAAAATTTGAGTTACAGAGGCATCTCAAGACCTAAGTAAAGTAAGACAATTTTTCATTCCAGAAATATCAAAACTCTGTCTTTAGGTAATGTAAGTTCATTTGCTGATTTCAAATTAAGCTACACTGCCCTGGACACAGATTGTAAGTATGTTGCTTTATAAAATTAATACTGAGTTTGATGTTACACAGGAAGGGTGAGAATAAAATTTTGAGCTGTCACTGCATAAATAATTCTCCCTGGGTCACACTGGGCATAGCAGATGAGGACTTTTAACTATATGATGTGTTGCACCACAGTCCCAAAATTTGACAGTGGCTAAGAACAGGAACATTTGTTCACACAGCATGGAATGAAAAACTGTCTTTTGAAGTGCTGAAATGAAGGGCTATTACTTCCCAAAATGATGCTTGATGACATGCAAGTACTTAAAATTTTGTGATTCAATGTAGTCATGATGTCACCATCAAGCGTATTTAATGAGTAACATGATCTCTATCTGACCTGCAGCAACATGGCTCTCTAAGAAAAGCTAAATAATGACTTGTTAAAAGCAGGAAAAGTTCCTTTCGAAACTGAAATGAAATAATTTCTGAGGGGGCTAAAGGTGGTTATGCAGTTGGTTTTAGGATTTTATTATAACAGTTACAGTGTCTTAGAAACCTACTGGTAGATTTTTTCATGGTTAAATATATTCGCTCATCTTTCTAGATTTAGAAATGTACCCTAAAACAAGTCAAATTAATTATTTAGTAACTTCTGATTTGGTCTTAATGCATCCATGTGTTACACAGATTCAGTCTAGAAACCAGATGCCGAGACTGGTATACATGGAAGTACGGCATATAGACATCCTCAAGTAGTTCTGCTTTTAGAATTACTAGTATTTTTGGAAAGATAGTGTAATTTAGCATTAATGTAGCAAAGAAAGAAAAAACTCAATCTTCTTCCATTGGTGTTTCATAAATTTTAAATGGTCCCTTGCATAACTCTTTTGGAGTATATTCTAATACCTGCTTTAGCATTCTAGATAAAAAAATCTTTTTTTTTTTCTTTTCTTGGGCTAAGCCTACTGGTGTCAATAATATTATTTGCAAAAGGATTGTAGGTGAGAGTCACAAGGAAGACAAAGTTGAGCCTCTGCTTCAAATGCCAAAAACCATCAGGGAAATTCATAAATGGAAATTCCACGTGGAACAGGAATTCAAAATATAATGTATAATTTAAAAGTGTAAAAATTTTTCATAGTTTTCAATAATGTAGATGTGCTTGTCTAGGGAGGAGAAATAGAGATAAATAGAGATATGGAAACAAGGTATGTTATATAGTATCACATTACTTCAGTGATCAGTGAACACAACCTAGCCAAATAAACTTCTTTTCCTCCTTTTCATACCACTCAATCCAAAGGAAACTAGAATCAGCAATGGGAACGTAAATAAATTAGAGAAGCTTCTCAAAAGAAAATTCAGAGCATGTGATTTTTCTAAGAGAACTAACTCAGCATGTTGCCTACCCAAATCAACAGAACTACCTGCCTCCATTTGGGATCCAGGACTAAATTTTCTTCTTGAGTCAGTGTTTAAGTCAGGTTAATTGCCCTTCTCACGTGCAACAGGAGAAAGCTCCTGACATTAATTACAAATAATTCGTCTGACCTCTGGGATGTAAAGGGAAAGATTTGGGTTTGAATTCCCTCCTAAGAAAATCAAACCCTTATTTGTTAAGAACATCACCTTAGCTACAAGCCTGTAGAGCATTTTGGCACAGATTTCTCATTCTTCCAACAATTTGTTTTTGTAGTGAGTGGATTATCTTCAATTATTGCTGAAATAAGCAGGTGTCTTACTAGTTTTCTTTTTCCTGTGAATGTTATTATCAGTGAGTCACAGACTCTCTTACTGTAGCCAAATGAATACTGCATTATGAAAAATAAGAATATGTCAGCAGGGAAAAATAAAAGTCTTAAGTTAAAGTATGCTATATCTCTCTCTGGACCTGGTTTAAGTTTTTGCACATAAATTAATGTCTTAAAAGTCCTCAGTCTCCTACAGGCCTGGTGCTTATTGTTAGGTCAAATTTGACAGCCTGCTCTTTGCTGACCTTTCAGCTCAACTAAAACTAATTCTGTCATGTCCTCTCAGTTCCATCCCTTAATGTGAGAGAAGAAAAGCAGTTCTTTCATGGATATCTTTGAAGATTAGCCAGAAGATATAAAAAGAATTATGATTCTTTCAAGTCACAGTGCAGCAAAAACTGCTACCACAGTGTACTACCAGAAACATTGGTTTCATTTTTAGACACTTGAAAAAATAGTAAATCTGATTAAGCAAATATGATAAGGAAATAAAGTTGGTTGATAGGAAGCTAGTAAGAATGTGCAGGAAATATTGCATAAATATCTCAGATGACATGGATATGATATATCGTATAATTTTTAAAGATTTTTTGTAAATAAAAAAAAGGTAAATAAAAAAAATTCCAGAACTTGAAGGAGAACTTGAAGGTTTATTTCCTTCACCAATATATCTGTATGGTCTTTGTATTATTATGTTTTTATTCCTTGAAAGAATGGTTAATTATTTTGAAGAAATTTTCTGGACAGAATTGTTGCCATTAATTGATTACCCAGTATACTAATCTCATACCCTGTGTCTACAGTTGACATAGCCAACTTTTTAAACATGAAAAATAGTCAGCAATCTCCAATATAAAAAAAGTTTGCAATGAATAAAAGAATTACATTTATTTACAAAATCAGATTTTTTAGAAAATCTTTCAGTTGCTTAAGGCACAGTCTTCAGATAATTTCTGATATGATTTTATTACAACTTTTGCTTTATATCTCCAAGGTCTTTAATAAAGGGAGGTCTACGAATAGTTAAATTTTCAAAAACTAAGTATACTTTTAGTTTTTACTAAAATAAGTCCCTCACTCTTTGAATCATCAAGTTACATGGAATTTATCTATTCTAATAAATAAAGAGATCCCAAAACACAGCTGTTTAGCCAGATTTCAGGATTCAACGTTCTTTTTTATGTTTTAGTAGAAATACTTCTACTCTAAAAGCTATTTGCCATGAATTATGATTTTTCTTAAGGATTATCTAGACAATAAGCTTTGAACCTCTTGGGGTCTCTGAACTTAAGGAAGCAAACCACAAAAATTGAGATTAAGTAAAAATGGTGATGTGGTAGTGCTAATTAATTGAGAAGGGTTCCAAAGCTACGGCAACACAGAAAGCACAGGCTTTGAACAGAAGAATACCCAGCACTTTTTTCTGTCTTGATTTGCTGTATCACCAAAGGTCCTTTTACAAAACTCAAACCCTAAACCAGCTGGGCTAATCTGTTTTGCTCAGTTGTATGCCTTAACACCAGGACAGATTTAGAACTGAAATTGGCTTAAAATGCAGGACTCCATTCTGGCTTTCTCTGAATGAGAGGTCAGGCTACAGGGTAGCAGGTCACTTTTCTGCCTTCTCCCTTTATTCTGGTATCTTGAAGAGCAGCTGGTAGATTGTGCTAGAAAGTATCTTGTCTAAGCAAAATGCTTAGAACCATTTTGTTCACACTGCTTGGAGGGAAAATGAACTACTGCTATTCTAGCACCCTAGGAAAAAAAACCCTTTAATTAAATCATATTTTCTGGGAACTTTAACAAGTTTTATTCATTTCACAGCCCAGCTGCAGCTTGCAGCTTGACTTAATAAAATAGGTATATATGTACATACACATATAGGTATTTGATAATTTGTTAATAAGGAAGTATGAAAACTCATACCAGGAAGAATCAAATCAGAAATTGCAAATAGGGTAACTGGGAGTCAACAGGGGAGTCCCTGAATACCATAGCACTGTTATACCTGCATGTGGCAGCATCAGAACACCATATAAATATCAGGAAAGTAAAGTATAAACATAAGCAAAAGTAAGAACTTATGGGCACATGGTTCATTTGTCTACTTTGCACTGTCAGTCTCAAGAGTGAACATTCTGCCATGGATCATCTGTTCATGATTCCTGCAGATGGCTTTCCTGCCTTTACAGAGAATTTGAGAAAGCTCTGTTAAGAACAGCACCAATAGTACATCATCTGGGAGTGCAGCTGTTATCCAGAGAGAAGTCAGATAGGAAGATGAAGGGAGAGGAGGAATAAATCAAATCCAGCCTGCTCATGGCACTTACCACATCATGCTCATTTCTCTTTGCTGCAGATTTTAACATATATAGGAATGGAGAGGATTATCTGAAGTACAAAGACTCCTTGTGGATGTTACCACAAGGACATACATTCTAGAGCATTTAAACTCTCTTCTTCCGTGAAGTAATTTAATATAGTTCTTGTTGCAGCTGACAGTGCAATGTCTACAGGATCAATAGAAAACTCTTGTGTTTAGCATGTAGATGCATTTATAAAGTCATATGAGGTAAATAGAATACTTACGAGTAACCGTTTTAATGCAAAGAAATTCTCATTTTTTCAGTTTCTCCATCATACCGCTTACAGGAAGGCAAACTGTTTCCTCTATCTGCATGTAAACTGTGAAACAATCTGAAGGCTCACTTGGACATGGACTCAGGTGGGCTGTTTGAGAAGCTTCTTTTAGAAAGTTCAGAGGTTGTTATCAGCAGCAAGACTATTGACAAAGCTTTGATAGAGTGGCCTTTAAAATGATTTAGAGTGTAAATGAATAGGATTAATTTTTCACAGAACTTTCTCTAACCTCATTTTCTGCGTTCATTCTGTCATAGAGCAACTTCTGAGCTGTGTTCAGCTGGTTGTGGTAAACAGAGATCCCTAATCAGTCACACTTTTGACTACTCAGAACAGTCTGGAGTAGCAGTAGAAATATCCATATACAAACTAGATGTCAAGCCCTATGAAACCATAGATAGAGTACTTTCCTGTAGTAGCTACTTTTCAAGCTGCTATTTATGATGTCCATCACAGTTATAGAATTATCTAGGTTGGAAGAGACCTCTAGAGGCTACCTACTGCAACCTCCTGCTTCAAACAAATCAAGTTAAAGATTACCTTCTTGTACAATCAAGGCTTCACTATCTTCAGCAATATGAATTCTTTGACTCCTCTGAGCAGCCTGTTCCTGTGTTTGACCAACTTTATGGTATTTTTTTTTCTTTTTTTATCTACTTGAAATTTCCCACATGTCAGCTTTAATCTCTTGACTTGTCCTTATGCTTTGTCCCTCAGATGGCAGCCTTCTCTTCTCCAGGCTGAACAACCCCAATGCTCTCAGCCTGTTTTCATAGGAGAGATGTTCCATCTCTTTGAGCATTTTGTGGCCTTACTCTGGATTCACTCCAGCAGATCCACATCCTTCTTATGTTCAGAGGCCCAAAGCTGAATGCAGTACCAGGTAGGGTCTCACAGGAGCAGGGCAGAGGGGGAGAATCACCTCCCTGTACCTGCTGGTCACACTTCTTCTGATACAGTGCAGAATATGGTTGGCTTGTTTCACAGAACGATCTGCTCCATGATCTTGCCAGGCACAGAGGTGAGACTGGGTGGTCTGCAATTCCCTGTATTTTCTCTTTTACCCTTTTTAATAATGTAGGTTATGTTTGCCCTTTTCCAATGAGTCTGGAACTTCGCCAGATTGCCAAGACTTCTCAAAG
>VYZT01054972.1:0-22073 GCA_013400735.1 Pomatostomus ruficeps | reverse complement strand
AATTGCTGTTGAAAATTAATTCTAATAAGATTCTGTTTGAAATAATTAAAACATTCCAATGAAAGAAAATGATGGGAAATTCTGCAGCACAACCATATGTGCCTGGTACCATCTGAGACACCCACAACAACATTTGGAAGAAGCACAGGCTGTGAGGTACCTGGCATGGCTCTTTTGACTGCAGGGTATTATAGGAGTACTGCAATTTACAACTGAGTTCAGAAGACTGCTGCCTGCTCTTCCACAGCAACGGGTTTGAAGCCATGAGATCCCTGGCTCAGAGAGGAACCTACAAGGCTGCCAACCACAGTGTTGCAGGAGTGAATAACAGAGCTGAAGTCCTCAGGGCTTCCAGGCTGTGTGCTGCAGAGGCAGGAGATTACAGCAACAAGGTTTGCCTTTCCCCAGTTCATCACAGTAATCCTTCACACTGTGCTAGAATCTCCATTATTCCCAGTGTCATCTTTTCCTACTGGTTGTAGCAATATCAAAAGGTCTGATGGAAACACAACAGCTTTGAGCTTGGTTGTTGGCCATCAGGGTAGCATGGAAGAGCAGCACTGATGCAGAGGGAGTGCTCCTGGGGCTCCTGGGATCCCCAGTTCATGTTAGGAACCATTGCACGCTGAAGAACCTCAGCTGAGAAGGAAGATGAGCCTAGAATTCTGATGTCACCTGGAAAGCTGATCCAGAGCCCCTGTCGTTCATGCATGTATGGTGNTCCAGCCCCAGGGCACCGGCAGGACAGAGTTTGTCAGATGGCAGATTCTGCGCAACACAGTTGCTTTGAAGCCTCTGGAAACCCCTAAGATGAGCTGGCAAGAACTCAAGCATGTTGCTATCAGAAACCCACCTGTGTTCCTCTTGTAGTTCATCAGAAACTACATATTTCCAGAACACAATCTGGAATTCATAATAGAAACTCAGTTGGAAATACCCAATACACTCAAACAGGAAGGTCAAGCAGTGAAGATAGGAGATAAGGAAAAATTAGACCACTTAATCAGTTTTCCCCTGTGGCTAGACATAAGCAATAAAAATATAGTTAAATAACCTGTAAAGGACCAACAGAAAGGAAATACATATATTTAAAACTACTATTCATCCTTATAACTTTTTATACTTACAAAAAACCCAATAGCTTTATAGTTCTACCATAAATTCTCCCTGCAGTAAAATCTGGGGCATTACACAGCACTAGCTTACCCAAAGTACCTTATATTGGGTTTTATTTTCCCCTTGCTAATGTGGTTTCTACTCAGAAGTGGTGCAGCTGTAGTGATGCTCCTAAAGACATTTGTCCCTCTGTCTCACAGACATGGTTTCAATTAAGTTTAATTACAGACACTGCAGTTTCAGACCAAAGTCTGCTTCACACCATGGATAACTTCTGTTGCAGGACAGCTCAAATCCAAAAGCTCTACAAGAACAGAAAAGCTGCTGCCACTCCAATAGTATTATTTGCAGTCACAATGGGTGAGTTTCCAAGTCTTTTTTTTAGTACTATTTGAGGCTTATTCTGGGCTTCACTGCTGCAACCTGTAAGCAAGGAAAAAGATGGAGAGAGCAAAAGATGAAAGCAGATCTCCTGAGGCAGACTTTTATCATTAATCTCACCATCTCTCATGCTTTTTTGGAAACCCCAGTTCCTGCTGTCAGTTGATTATAAAGACCAGATTCCTTTTTCTTAAAAAAAAAAAAAAGTTATTATCACTGACAATTACAGAGAAAAGTCATGAAAAACATGACTGAAGTGTTCCTGCAGGGCTCCAAGGAGTAGGCAAAGGAAAAGAGTTGAGAAGTTATTTCTCTGACAACCTTATTCTAAGCAAAACTCAAGGTTTTGGAAGGACTTTGGACTGTAAACAGACATCTACAAAGAATGAAGAAAAGCGTAAATCTGATGCCTAAAGGTTTAAGAGTAGGGAGAGTCAATCCTTTAGTGCTGAAAACAGAGGGTTTGGCACAGATGCTGGTACAATCATGGTTGATTTGTGCATCTCTTAGTCTGCTCCAAGCTTAACTTCTGCACAGTAACCAGCTTGAGGCAAGGCTTGGTACTCTGGGTCCTACCAGGTTTTATTCTCACCACAGACCTTTTTGTTCAGAACCCAAAACCTGCTGGGATGGATTATGTGGATGTTGTGCTCTAACTCTGTGCTCAAACACAGAAAATGGCATGTGAAAAATCTGTGAAGGGAATGCAAATCCACCCCCTGAAAAGGCCAGACACATGGCACCCTATTAAGAGCTCTATTTCTCAGGCATCAGACAAGTCATTTTTTTAATTTGTTGATGCCATGCACAGGATCCATATAAAGCCAGACACAGAATCCAAGAACAAACTGAAAAGGAAAAACAAGCAGCATTTGCTCCCAGCAGCGATTGCAGCCACATGGCAATCTTGGCTGCTATGCGGAAAACATTCATTAGCCTATTTAACCAAAATTAACTATGAAAATGTACTCTGCATTTTCTTCCCTGGTGTTGGTAAGGTATCTTTTAACATAAGTGTTTTCCAACCAATTTAAAGCAATTTTTTCCTGTAAATGGTATCATTATTATCATTATGTTGGGAAAAGTTAGGTCATGATTTTTCTCAAAGTTCTCAGAATCACATTTTACTTGCAAAAATGCCAGAAAAAACTTCATACTTTAGATTCACTGAGATGCAGTAAATTAACATCAAGAAATAATGCAGAAAGCATTCTAATGGATAAAACAGAAGCAATAAACTGTAGCTACAAATAAATGCTCCCACAAATGCCTTTCTTCTCAGTGAAATCAAATCAATATCCCTGATTCAACAGCAAATATTTCCAATGACCTGACCTGACCATGTCTCACACCATGGCCCTGGCTTTCCCAAAAATAGAAACAAAGGTTCTGTAAGTTGCAGTCCTATGTTTAAGCCACTGAATCAAAGTACCTCTATGTCAGTGTTTGCACGCTTCCTCTCCATCTCTAAAATGTGATCGATCAATCCAGCTCTCCTTGGGAGACTTAAAATCTATATATAAAACTGTATTTACCACCCTATGCACACTTCAGTTGCAAATATATATACATACTTGAAGGATGCCTTTTTGGGGAAAGAGCCTTTGAACATTTGTTTCATAATCCTGCTGAAGAGAGTTGAGATTTTTTGTTTCAACAGAGTTGGGGCTTCATTCTTTCCACTTTGACAACCCCTACTGTGTCATAAGAGAACCTCAAAACACTTGTGCTGGACCAGACTGATGGTCCATCTAGCTCAGCATCTTTTATCTAGCAGTGTAATAACAAGGCAAGCACAAAGTGACATTTGCCCAAAATGCAATCCAGCAATTTGGAACACACAGCTTCCTTAGCTGATGATGTCTTTGAACCACCAGCCCTCCCACTATATATTTTTGTAGTTGCTTTTTGAACTCCATAAACTTTTATCATCTACAATATCCTGTGGCACAAAATTCCATACCTTATGTACATGCCATGGGGACCTTCTCCTCTTTTATACTGAACTTTTCAACTGCTGACTTGTAGGTATAGCTGCTCTCCTCTCTTAGTGCTTGTGCTGCAACACATCCATGCCCACCTTTTCTATGCCTCTCATGATTTTATACACTTTTGTCATAGTCTATCTGAGGTGGCTTTATTGCTGTTCAAAGTGTTACGTGGATTGGATACTTAGTTTAGTCTTAAGTGGGGGAGCTGAGATTGTATATATTATTCAAGGGGCAGATAAAAAAATGAATTTATACAGTAAAGTAATATTTTCTGGGGTTTTTTTTATCTTTTTCCTAGCATTTCTTAACACTTGATTTGTTTTTACTACTAATGAACATTGAGCTGATACCCCACAATTTCATTCCTAAATTTCTCAGAGTTCATCATTTTGTAGGTGAAGTTAGATCTTTTTCTTTTGTACGTCACCTTACATTAACTATATTGAATTCTTGTGCCATTTTATTGTCTAATCACTCAGTATTATAAGGTCCTCCTACGATGCTTCATCCACGTGGGCTGTCATTTCTACTACCCTGAATAACAGCCCCATCAACAAGCTTTATCGCCCTACTCCACTTCCCCAGTAACTGCTTATTGTTTAATCTCTACTGCTTGCAGTTTCAAGTGGTAAGTGGCGTGAGTTGTGTATGATTACAACACAGTACATCAGAAAGGAAAGATTTAGAAGAATTATTGCACAGTATTTCTATTCCTTTTACCACCTTTTCCTCTTCCCCATCTGTCCTATATTCTCCCTGTTTGCAATACCCTGCAGAGAAAAAAATATATGTTGTTCAAGGAAATTGCACTCGTAGCTGTTCTCTGAAAAGAACATTTGGATAATTAAAAGGCAAATTCTTTCTTTTTCTTCAGCTTTTTCTAACTGAGCTAGAACCAGGGTAACTCTGGAAAAGAAGTTTGAATGTACATGTAGGGAGAATCATCACTTTCTTCATTCAGTGTGATGTTCTGACAGAATCAACTGCAGTTTTCTTCTTACTGTCTGGTGGGTTGACAAGAAATCTCTCCAAGGCCAGAACAAAGAATGCTCCAGGGATTTGACAGCACACAGAATTTATGTAGCAGCAGACCATCATCCTATTCAGAAGCATTTAGCCAGAGTAGTTTGCCTTGCCTCTGCATCCAATTTCTATCAGTCAGAAATGTCTGGGGACTAGAAGGATTTAAGAGCAGAGGGTAACCTTTGTTTGTGGGTTGGTTTATTCATTCATGACATGCAGGAAGTAAGTGTATATACTTAAAAAGCAGAATAAAATACAAAAAGTTGTTTTCAAACCTGAGTGACAGCAGATTGTTGAAAGAAGTCTCTTAATTACAATCCTAAGAAATATGATCTTCAGGATTCCTGTTTTCCCTGGGACCAAGGACAATTAAAATGTTCCTCTTACATTTTGTCCTCCAAAGTCCTCTTTCTAAGTATGGGACTTTGACTAAACTTTAATCAAACAGAAAATCTGTGGATGCCACAGCTAAGACAATTCACGGGATTCATTTTTAGCAGTCATCAGAGTTTGAAGAAAACTGTGTCTGTCCTTATTTAACATGCAAAGATTTCTTTTCTTAGAGTTTTTTTGGGTTTTTTTTGCAAAGTCTTAGCTATCTCTTTAAGCTGTTTTTCTTCCAGTGAATCACAAGTATCAAATGACTCCAATGTTTTCTAACAAAGAAGCAATCATCCAATTATCCTACATGAATCGAGCCAGGCTAAGGTCATTCCCTTCTTGTATAAGGGTTGTGTAATCTTCATGTAAATTAGGCTATATATGTACATACTATAAAGCCAGGTTATATTTGGAATAGTTCAATATTTTATATGACCAACATCTTACTATAATTTGTGATCTACTTACTCAATTACTCACATTTTCTAAGAACAAGCACCTTCACCTCAGTCACGCTCACAAATTCACCTAACTGGATAATGAATGTTTATATTATCAAAATATAGAAAGACATCCCAGGAATGTCCCTTGGCTGTGCAGTTCATCAGCAGTTATTCACAGATATTGAGAACCTCGTGCTTTCCTTGAGCATCCTTATGGGTACTTACTGAAGCCTACATGTCTTTGCTGGAAACAAAGGCTGTGGGTATCAGAATTGAAAGCCTGAATTTTTTATTCATAAGAAGTTTTTGCAGTCAGTGTTGAGCCTGAAAATGATGCTGTTTGCCTTGTGAGCGGAAAATAGCAATTTAAGGAAAATCACTGACTGTCATGCACAAAAAAACCAAGTTAGAAATATATTTGCATGAATAGTCAATGAACTGAAATGAAGATTTCTCTTTTCATGCATTAGACTTCTCAAAGTTTGCCTAATGAAGATTATAGTGATTCCTTTTTTAAATTAGGAATAGATATGTCTCAAAAAATAGTTTTGCCATATGTCTTTGGAAATAATGTTTGTTGACCATAGGATTCAGCACCTACATTTTTAACATTTCAACAGCCATCATATTTTAAATTTGTTTTCCATCCAAGAAATGTCACTTGAGGAACAACTCTGTCAAAAATATTATTAAATTCACAAAGATGTGTCTCAAAGTATACATATGGGACTATGTAGAATAAACCCTTAAACTCACCTTTATGTTAGGAAATCTCACTGTTTTTTGCAGGTAGACAGACTAGACTTTTCCTTCTCTCCTTTGATGACAAAAAGAAAAAAAATGGCATCTGTACCTAGCACAAGGCATTGCCATCTGTATGCATTAGAGTAAGCCAATTTAATTCTTAGGATAATGGGACTTTCAAGCTTCCAAAGCTACAGGCAAAAAAGAATATATTCCACTTTGTTTTCTCAGATCCTAAACATGATTTCCCCCCAAACTGAAAGGATTGTCTTAATGGTAAGTATTGATATTTGTATATTTATTTTGTAAGCACAAGTTTTGAAACAATATTTGAATAAAAAATTCTGTAAAGGAAATAATGAAAGGCAAGTGAGGTCATTTGTCACTTTTGAGCTCCAGAAAAACATATACTTTTCAAAAAGTCAGCTTCTGCATTAAAAATGTGCACAAGAAAATGAATGATGGAGAGTGAAAAATCAGGGGGAGAGCTACTTTGTGCTTCATTTTGATAGGAAAAAACTGTATCAACCAAATAAGGTTTTTTGCTGTAACATAATTCAGATGACTCCTAATGTTGATTCTTAAACCAAATGCATCAGAGTCTGTGAGATAGCAAGCTCAGACCCATAATTGAAAGAATTATTTATCAGTCTGAGTTGAATAAGACATCATTCATTTAACAGAAATTAGAAGTAGCTGCCTTGGCAGAGTTTGCCTGTGGAATTACAAGAGGATGGGCAAGAATTCTTATAAAGCTGGAGAAGTCTGTTTACTGACTTGAGCAGACTTTGAAGGGAGTCTCTTTGCATTCTGCGTGCAGTGCTCTGTGCACAGTTATCCTTATCTTTAAATGAACAAATGCTGAAAATCTTCTACCCTATGAGTCTGCCTCAGCAGAGCAGGATAAATGTGCTCAGCTGAATGCACAGTTAACTCTCTGCACTAGGGCTTTACATGTGGACCGTTATTTTCATCTTTATTTTTAATGATTTGTTTCAGTTTGAAATTCTGGTTGCCTTTATAGGGAACTTTACTTTTTATACTTTTCCTTTGGCTTTTTTTAATCCAGATTAAACAATACATTCTTATTAAAAAGCTAAATATGCTTTATTCTGTCCAGTGTAAAATTTCCATTTTAAATGCCTGCAATCATAAGTCACTTTTTAAAAATGTAAGACTGAATTTGCATTGTGACTGTTGCTATTTTTATTCCCCATGAAAATGTTATTCAGAAAAGAGCTATATATTCTGGGCAGATAAGCACATAGTTTCATTTTCTTGTGTTCACAGCAGCAGAAATTATACTTAACATTTCAGTCAGGCCTCTGATACAATTCATTGTTCTCCCTCATCCATACTTTTTTGGAAAAAGACCCTGAGGACTTGATAATCTTAGTGCCTCCATTAAAACTTTTCCTAAGAAACAGACTTTCTTCCATTTTAAATTACGCATTTGGGGTTTTAACATAGCTTAAGCTACTACTGGATGAGCAATAAAATTATAACCACTGTACAAAACACTTCTAAATTTGATATATTACCAGTCATGAGAAAAGTAGCTTTTTAGGTCCAAATTGCAGAAAAATACTTGAAAATAACATGATGAATTTTAAAAATCAGATTATGCATGAAGAGTATCAGATAAGGATCAGCATGTCAGTCTTATCAATAACATTAATTCTAGCACTTATGACACCTATTCATTCTACCAGCATGCTTTGGAATCGGGTCAGGAGACGAGACAAGATCTTAATGAGGATGCTTCACATCCATTAGGGATTGGAGTCCATCTGTTTTTGCTGTTGTTGCGGTTTACCAGTTTCTTTATTAAATTCTGCTGCTTTTCAAGCCATTGATATGTCAAAAATGGCAAAACCAATCCCATCGCCCATAACTTCATTGTTCCTCACTTGCCTTCTTCCTCAGATGCCTCACTGTGCAAGTGCAAGAGGTGAGACTTACCCACAGAGACACAAGCCCAGCTGCAGCTCCAGGTCAAACATCCCTCCTCTCCCTCTGTTGCCTCCTGCCCCCCAGGACAGCTGGCAGTGATGCCAGCAATGCCCACAGCCATGGGACAGAGGGGGCAGAAAATTACTAAGAGGAGGAAATAGGCAAAGAAAGAGGGGACAAGAAGGATTAGAGTAGAAAAGTGAGGAAGTGAGGAAAAAAGAGTGTGGTAATTGCTCCGGACATGGAATCAGCTCTCCTGCTAAAATGGAAGGAGGAAAAAAGGAGATGCTGGGTTAACAAGAATGGGCATGAGAGTCTTATCCTAATACATACCAAGAGTAGTAGCTTTGTCAAAGCTCTTTATACACTGCAAGGAAATAATGTATCCTCTCTTTAGTGCTGAAACTCTGCTCAAGGCTCTGATTTTCAGTTTTAAAAAATAATGTAGTAGGGAGAGCTGTGCAAGAAGACTAAGAGCAGAAGGAAATACCCATATTGTGTCAGTCCCAGCCATAATATTCCACTATGCTCTTTTAATAGGGCTTGAGCTCAGCCTGCAATCTGCTACCACTTACTCAAACAAGGCAGCTATTTCATCAATGAAGTCAGTAAAGAAGCAGCAAGCCAAAACCCAAAATGTCAGAGTAAAAATCCTCTTCTCTCTCAGTCACTCAGTGTTCACTTCCCTGGTCCTGACAAGGTCAAAACTTCCCTCAGGTAGCTCCTCGGCAGGCAAGCCAACAAAAAGATCAGATTTTAGGCTTTAAATATAATTGTGGGAAAAAAATACCTCTGTGAATGCAGAACATGGTCCTTGGATTTATTTTAACATCAGGCATCATCTCTTTGTATCTACCAGCCACCTCTTTACTTATCAAAGAGGTCTGATCATAAGAACTTATTCCACTCTTCTATCATCTCTCTATAATTATCATTCATTTATTTTGATGAAATTATGGATAACTACATATTATGTTTTGTATGCAGTAACTTTCACACCTGGTTAATTTTGACTAAAATTATGGGAACTAATGGAACATATGATTCTGAAATAATAAAATTACTTTCATATCCTTTAACCAGTTGAATTATTCACTTCTTGCAAGGGGTTATCATGTGTGATTCAAACTAAATATGACATTTCTTTTTCTATTCAATTTTTGCTGTATCCAGCATAAAAGAAAAATGTTACTTGGCTATACGCATCTTTCAGAACAGCCTATGAAAGAAGACAACTTAGATCTTTGTTTCTCATAGTGGAATTTTGGTGCAAAATTGCACATGTTACCAAATTTTTCCAATGACAGATTGCTGATCTTCAGACTGTTCAGCATAATATGTAGAGACTTTAAATAAGTGAATGAACTTTCCTATCAAAAGCAACTTAATTTTCACAGGCTAATCAAAAGGACATTGTCAAGGTTGTTAAGTATTAAAATTTCCATAAATTGGCAGTTGTTCCATTTGAAAGTACTTACCTTAAAGACACACTGTCAGCCCAAAAAGAGTCACATTTAAACTTGATCTGAATGCAATGTGCTTTTAATCAGTGAGTTTAAAGAGCTTAGGGATAATGTTTTATTTTCTTTTAATTTTTGGAAGGAACTGGAAGGCTTGATTGCTTTCCTGGCTTTTGTGATTTATCATCCTGTAAAGTTTTCAAACGTCTAACTGGCAAGAGTGTAATCCTTTCTAAAGCAACTTCAGACATGTTTTCAAAGGTAATTTTTCACTTAAAGATGCAGATTTCAGTGGTAGTGGAATGGATGCTTTTTGAAATGGCAGGAGGTGCTTATCTAAATTTTAGATTTCTAAATACTTCTGCAAATTGGGTCATGGAGTGTTTAAGAACCTGTGCCACTGACAGACAGTGGGATTAGTATTCCTGAATTCTTTCAGTGTCTTTAAAGTTTTGTTCTCCCGAAAAGTTCTTTCCCCTGTCACACTGCTGCAGCAGTGACTAAGACTTGACTGCTTCTCTGAGCAGCTACATGCCTTCATATCCTGAGTGGAGTCAGTGTGTTAAAGTATCCCTATAAACATTTCATTTATACTGGAGGTTTTTTAAGACCTAGAGGTCCGCTATTCAATTTTAACAAAGGACACACACTAGGCACTCCTACAAACTAGCTCCATCATACACCAACATATGTCAAAATAAAAATTACCCAAATAAAATATGCCAAAAGTATGCCAAACTGAAATATTAATCACATTCCCAAATCCTCTTCCCATGAAAAGTTTAGCAAATTCGATACTGGTTTAAAGGTAAAGTACATGCTACTGCAAGATAAATGGTCTCTTCAAATAATTACTTGTGTCTCTATTACATCCCACCAGGTAGGTACTCACAGAGGAATTTTAGTTTGCGTTGACATTACTTCAAAGGAAGCTGATGCACACTGGTGACCATTGATGCCAGGCTTCTTTTATGTGGTCAACAATATGGCTGAATCTGTGAGAATTTTTGACATCTATTAAAAAGCATGAGATTCCATTAGGCAATTTAGGAGCTGGATGAGTCCACCAGCTATTCTTTGCTGTTAGGAGTGGCTACAGTTCTCTACATCTGCCCTTTACCAAGTGATATTGTAGTTCTGGGAGACATTCTGTGAAAGCCTTAAATTACTTAAGAGGGAGTTGCTGCAGAGGAGGTGAAATTCATATAGTATGAGTTCCAGCTATATGCTCATTTTTGATGCCAGCTCTCCCAACAATCACTTACAGATTCCCTTTCAGTCCCCTTTGGTGTATTCTGTTCCTTCATGCAGCTTTGCACTGCTATCAGTGTCATTGCATTGCCTTTAGTGCCTGTGAACCACTGTTGGTCCTCAAAGGCACAGAGCCCATCCAGTGAAGACTGCCCTGCAAGTAGCTCTGTTTTGCAATAGAACAAGTCTCCTGTTTGACATGAATACTAGACTCAGGCCAATCATCATCAATTTTCTGGATACCTCTAGCTTACTTTGGAAAGAATCTGGGGTTTAGATGGTTACCAGCTCAGGACCTACTACACTATTCCTAGTGGTACTGCTGAATTTAACCAGTTGGGTTGTTTATTATCCCATACATGCCTTGCAAGGCTTAGCATGACAACAAACAACACTGAGGAAACTGAATTAAAAATCTCTGACTGTCAGCTCATTGTGCTTCATAAAACTGCTGCTGTTTCTGACATTGGTTTTGATGTTTTACTGAACAGAGTCATACACCTGGTGTTTATCTACCCACTGCAGGAGAAATGTGGGCATATTGTAAGACTATCTCATTTTAAGGGTAAATCTTTCTCAAAGGACTGTCTAGTAACAATACATCAAGTTTTTAAGCTAGGCAGTTTTTCTGTCTCATACTCATTCTTTAAAATATGTTTTTCACATCAAAAGTGTTACCACACTGTCCTTAGGCCTGGTGATATATTATCTCCACTTCTCTCAGATCGAGGGGCCTTATAAATGATCAGCATCGTCTCATATCTTCTAATAGTAATGTACGTTTCATTTGCCACACTGGAACAGAATTACCTCAACCCACTTCATCAAATCTCTTTGAAGAATCTGATTTTAACCTGACATGTTGGGTCCATTAGAGACTGTAATTATTTAGGGTTAATTGTACAGGTGTGGAAGTAGGAAGGATACTTTGAGTTGTGACAGATAGTATTAGGGTCAGACTTGAGGTTAAGAGAAGGAGGGTGTGCAGCATTTCTTCTCCCCTTTAATAGAACAATTAACACTTAGCCTAATCAATCTTCCATTTTTGAATGTTCTGCTGATAGGTCATGCACCATTACGTCAGCATGTGAGAGATGGCCAATGCAAATAGGTCACTGGGTATCATCTCAATGTCAGTTTGCTGTAAATCTAATACGGTTTAAATGCAACAGGAGAGCACCAAGATGAACAATAGAGGAAAAATCACAGATTCAGAAAAGTTTATTAGCTAAAAAATATGTTTACTTAAGCAAGATAAGCAGAACAGCACTGACCCTACCACTGATGTCTGGGTACTGATATAGCTGGAAGTCTCTAAATCTAATAATAACTGTAGAAATATGTTTAGACACCAAATCTCATTTGGCAGTCTGCTGTCCATGGGTTAACAGAGGTTTTTCCCCTTTATTAAAGAACAAAGAGGCAGCAAGCCCAGCTTTATTTGTTGAAACGTTACTGGGTGGTGAATTTAAATGACAGTCTTTTTGCACAGACACAGGCACTTTGCTTCGTCATGCTTTCTGATGGGACAATGTGAGAAAAGTCCACCCTTGTGGTTAACGTGCGACTGCAGAGAAAAGTGGTTTGTTCCCAGTCAGGCACAGGTATCCTGGCACATGGCGGACACCACAGCTGTGTAAGGAAGGCTGTGGGTCTGCAGTGTACTCAGGATAAAAGAGAAACCTGAGTGCACAGTCTTATTTCACACTGACCTGCTGTGAATGTAAAACAATTTCTCATGTCCTTATTCCACCGTGAGTCCCCCAAGGGTGTCTCTGACACTGGTTTCAGTGTTGGGTGCCCCTCAACAAGTGTGTGCCTCCAGTCCCCAGCACCTACAAGATGTTTTATCATATGAGTCTGAACATGTTCACTATACGTTTCTTTGATGATTAAATGGCTGATTGATGCATGCAAAGGTTAAATTTTGCTGCAAAGTGGGGTTTCTCCACTGTTTTACTCTGCCTCAGGGCACGCTGTTCCGCAGTGGTCCCTCCTTTCTCCACCCATACAGTGCCCACCATGGCCCCACTTCTCATGTCCCACCTCATGTGGCTGAGCAACTCGAGTGCTCTCAGCTGAAAGGCAGCAAGATCACACCTTACCCACTCTGCTGTTAGGTCCTCAACTAAGATCAAGGAGTACACCCTTATAATGGGTGTAGGAAAATAATAAACTCCCAAAAGCTGATAAACAGCCTAATCAAGTTAATTTGAAGTGTGCATTATTCACAACTGAAGTTCAGCTTCAGAACAAGAACACTCAGAACTGCATCTTCTGCTGTAATTTTAGTTCCCTTCATTGCCATCACATGGAGGAACACGTTTGTCAGCTGCATCATTCACAAGAGTATTGCGAAATCTTTTATAGCTGAAATGTTCAAAGCTTAAAATTCCTCATTCCATATGATTTTTTTTTTTTTTTAGCTAAAGCCAAATCCCTGTATTTCATCCAGAATGAAATAACAATCTTTAAAATTTTCCAGGGAAATGAAACTTTGTCTCCTGACTCCCACATCTCCTCAGCATGTTCCAGAAATCATGCAGGAGTATCAAACTGCCTGGTTCTGAGGTTGCTTGGAGGCTCCCAGTTCAGACTGTCTGTTCAGACAGATCTCCTAAGTCTTGAGGCTTTCACCTCTCCTCTGCTGCGGGAACACCAGGGTGTCTGATGCAAGAGCAGCCCGCAATGCAAGGCCCAGACCTCTGGGTTGGGTTTG
The DNA here is from genome assembly GCA_013400735.1 of Pomatostomus ruficeps. Lineage (NCBI taxonomy): Eukaryota > Metazoa > Chordata > Aves > Passeriformes > Timaliidae > Pomatostomus > Pomatostomus ruficeps. Next base: position 8,611 of record VYZT01054972.1, on the reverse strand, counting down.
GGAAGTCAAGGGTTCAAACAACCTCCCGGGGCTCTGACAGAGACTTCCATGTCATTCTGTTGTCAGGATTTTTCACAAAACTTTTTGTTTCAGGTTATCCCTGTTTTTAAGAGTGGGAAATCTTTTAGGGAAATATGCTTTTCCCATTTGTCTCTGGAAAAAAAAGATGAGTTACACGTGCAGCTTCCCTTCCTTTGATGTGTCAATCTTGAACTCCACTCAGAGGTTGAATTGGTTCCTCTTTTTTCATTTATTATCATCTTCTGAAGAACACTTTTAATAACAACAGGCTATCTGCAGAGTCTCTGATTTAAGTAGCAACTATTGATTGACTAGTTAGAACTTCCGTGCTTTATGAATTGTTCTCTAAAGGGGACGAAATGGGGGAATCAATGCTTCAATTTGCTTTTATATTCCAACTCCTAGTCCAAGTTAAACTTTTTCTGAGCAAGCTTCAGAAGGTGAAGGAATATTTCAAATTAAAAGCAGATTTTGTGGGTGCAGAAGGGAAATGTACATTCAGCTTATCAAACATGGTAATCACAACGAAAAAAATAGCTTAAGTCTGTGATATGAACTTACTCCAATTAGAGTTCTTTATTGAAGGAGTAGACCATTTTATTGTATCTAAAATAATTTTAAAAGCACTTTAAAGGCTCAAAACCAAATAGTTTGAATGGGTGGAAAAATAACGTTATTACTGTGACTGGCCTACAGTAGCAAGGCAAAATTTTCCCTCCCTGATTGCTATTATTGCCATGGCAATAGTGGTTTACTCTATCAGCCTAAATTCATGCAGGGGAAAAAAGAATAGATTTACACAGATTTTCAGTAAAAATACAATGGAAAGTCATGATGTATAGGTATAGAATCTGCTATTATTTGAGTCACTATTACATTTTCTGGGAGCCAGAGCAGTACCACATGATAATTCACCTACCTTACCACAGCAGAAAACCTCTTTACACTGAGAATCAAGTACAGGACAGGCTAATCTTAATGGCTTATATTGATGGATTAAGTGCATATGTTTTGCCCATGCATCAGTTCTGAATTCAAAGAAACAGCTACACACTATTAATTTTGAACATTTTGTTATAGAGTAGGTACTACATATGTTCAATACATTAGAAAAAATATGCCATGCATCGTTTTCTGTCAGAAATGAAAACAATGCACTTTGAGGTTTCTACATATTGCCAAGAATGTTTGGAATAAAAGGACCTTCAACCTTATGAAATACAGCTTTTGCTAAAATAAGAGGCATGCATGAATTATGGCCATACCAGGTAGAAGAAAATTATTACTCTGGTTTTAGAATAACCATAAAGTAATGATAATTTCCATATTTCTGAAAACAAAATACTGGGGAGACAGGTAATATGCACATGGACATTATTTCAGCAGCTGGGGCCTATTATATTCATGGGTCAGATCTTACACTATTGAAAAAACAGTGTCTCCATCAGCTTTAAATACCTGGTTCCAGAACTTTTTAAGGTACTGTTTATCCTGAAAGATCAATAATTTAATCAGCTATTCATAATTGTAATGATTAATATGAAAATATTTCCAGGTCTTGCTTAAATGAACACAACTTCTATTTATATCCATGCTTATTCCAAGGAGTGTAAATGTTGGACATGTTAATGAAGTAACAGGACTCTAAAAATCTTCACCATAAATCAAAAACTTAATAAGCTACCAGAAGAAGAATTAAAAATACAAAATTTAAATTGTACAAGCAAGGAGGGCGTTTTAAAAGGCAAAATTAGAAAATGCTCACCATGAATCACCTGAGAAGCAATCTTGGACAGTAAATATTGTTGGTAATAAAAAACCCCCAGCATTTCCTTCTCCCCTGCCCCGTTCAGTTCATAACTAATAATTACAATTTCAGCTGCCATCATATAAAAGTGTCATTGCTGAAAAAAACAGAATGTTGTATTCATAGCCAAAGTTAAATAGCAAATCAGTGGGTTGCTGGATCCACAGGCCAGGATTCAAGCTCACCAGATGTAGCTTCAGTTCCTGCCATATACTTCTGATATAACCTCGAGAGGCTTAGGGCCATATGCATAACTCCCTCTCCAAATACTGAATCTCAGGACAGGTAGGGTAGTGAAATGGTTCTCTTTTACAAGGAATACAAAAATGGTGAGATAAATTCCACAAGTTAGAATAAGCCTTATTTTCTCATGTGACCTTTCCAGAAATCAGATGGATATTCAAAAAACCATCTGTTCCCACAGGCAACTAGCGAAACTTGTCCTGGCTGTAGAAGGTTGTCAAGTAGGAAACCTAAAGGCAAGAAGGGTTCCCAGCCATGTCTGTATCCTTAAGAGATTAAAAACACGGTGCTTGTATTGTGCTCAGATGGTTTTTTAAGTTACAAGAAGGCAAGGTGTCAGCCTCTCTTCTTCTGTGTGCCAAGAGTGTCTAGCCTATGGCTCATGGCTTGATTTTATTTTGCATCATGGACATTGTGGAAACAAACTGTCCTCATGCTCAGAAGAGCAAACCACTGAAACCATTCCGAGTAACTACATAATTATTCAAAAGAGTGCAATACAAGCCCAGCATGACTGGTTTTTAAGGTCATTCTTATCACATTGCATGGTTGCTTAGGCACAGTGCCTTCCTTCTCCTGCCAGGGCATCTGACCAGGTGCAGAAGCCTCTGCCATGGTGCCTGAGGAAACTTTTCTGGCTCCAAAGTGTGTAGCTCTAGTAGGCCAGGCACTTTCAGGTTTTTTGCAGAATGTTAGACAGTAGTTGGAATTTTCCCTTGGTATTTCAGTTAAACTGCTCTCACAGATCTGTCTAGCACTTTTGGTGGGTGCCGACTCTCAGATGCTGCTCCAAAAGGTTATCAGATCTCTCAGAGGTCCCACATCTATAGCACTGTTTGATAACACACTAGATGTCTCTGCTCAGGCACTGAGTCAATGAAGTGTGATTAAATCTCAATTTAATTGGAATTCAGGCATGTGAATGAGAATAATAATTCCCAAACTGTAAGGAGGATTTGAGAATAAGCCTACTAAAGTTTAGTTCATCCTCCAAAACTAGACTGAGACAGTCACAGAAAACAGTTCTCTGTTGCTTTCACACATTATCTAATGAATCTTCATAGGACCCTGGCAAAATCAGAATTATGATTAATTTATTTTTATCCTATTATGGTTACTAAAGCAGAAAAGATTAGCCCAACATATATAAATTGGCTGCTAAAAATGTCATCCATTTATTTATCCTTGTAAACACAAATTTTGCATTAATCAAATGATAACATTTTAGATATCTTTGTTAGAAAAGTTTGGAATAAGAAACCTGTTCACACTAACATGGCTGACTGAAATACTGGATTCTTATGGAATATGCTGACAACCCAAGTAGGCTGGGCTAATTACCAACCTGTGCACTTCTCCACTGGTCATCAGGATGGTATGAAGAATAAATGCATGAGTATCTTGCATCAACTCCTGAAGCTAAGACAGTAGAAAAATTGAAAGCTAGACAACACAAAAATAGAGGGGCAAAAGATGCTGAAATTACACAAACTTTTCTTCTGTGACGTAGGAACATGCTCTTTCTCCAAGGAGATCATTACCTATGTTTTGATGCCAGTGTTGTTATTACTGAGCCTGGGGAAAAAGGGGATTTGAGAGACTCAGGTAACCATCTCCATTAGAACTAAACATGTTTTAGGGTGCTTGTTTCTATTACAGAAACAAAAAGAAGGATTGTTTTGTCACACGGGAGGTGTTGAGAGGCAGGTCTGGTCGAACATGCCAAGCTGTATTTATGCCTGCAGTTGGTCTGATGCTCTGCTAAGGAAGGCACAGAGAGCTGCAGCAGAGGCAGTGGAGATGAGCTGTCTGTACAGCCAAGAAAGGCTCCTGAGCACGTCTCCTGTTTTATTATGATTCAAGCACACAGGTAATTTTTCAATCTCTTATAGAAGTACCAGATTAAAAACATGTGGCAATCAAAGTGTGGTTGTTTCCAGTCAGTAGGGCACTTTTTAAAATTTTCTCACAGGCAAAGAAACATATTAATGGAACAAGATTAATTTTCAGGCTGAAGTGTTGCAGAGGTACGAGGCCAGGCACCCCTTACATCTGGTCCTACAGGGGGGACCCCCTTGTCAAGTCCAGATGTGCCACTCTCAGGGTACGTCTCAGGGCTGGAGGACCCAGGGGTTTCTCTTGCTGAGGATTGCAGGTACAGAATCCAACATCTCACAGAGTAAAATCAACTGTGGAGGGGTTTATGGCTCAGTTTTAATGCGCCCTTCTTTTTCTATGACCTCCATTACCATCAGCAGTTTAGTGGTTATGTTCAGTTCTGCGCTCTAACAGCATGAGATTAATTGCCCACTAAGATACCTGAACAAGGAGCCACAGCCTTCAGTACAAGAATAACACCAGCAGTGAAAAGCAGATCTTCCCCACCTCTGCTCTTCCCAGCCTCTTCCTTTCTTCCCACTCTCTGTTACTGTAAGATTTTTCACAGCCAGGTAATCTGCACAGCTACCTCTGCTTTAAAGTACTGAGGGTGGGATAGCAGAAGGAGGGCAGGCTATCTTTTAGCACATGACTATAGTCCAGCAGTGGTAATCATTTCAAACTACCTAGGAAAAAATAACCTATATAATAATGTTAGTCAGGTAGCTTTTTCTACCTTATCAACACCTGCAGACACAAACCTGCACTGACAAATGCTGCACCAGAGGGTAGGATAAGTGGAATTAGAAAATATTACCTTCAGGAGCTATTGGGCTCCCAAATGCGATATGCAACAGTAATGTAGATAGCATGGAAAAACAGACAATAAGTACAGCTTTGAATTCAAACATGACCTTCAAAGAGCTTTTTCTTAGAACACAGAGTAAGAGCCCTAAACCTTTGAAAGAGCATGACCAAACAATAAGCCCCCAACTTCATGTACACCTCTGAGAATTCATTCTCAATAATGGACTCTCAGAAGTCTTTTATCACTATTTTAAAGACTTTATTTATCAAATTTGAAAGATATCTTCTCTTTGCCCCATTTTTATCGCAGTCTCAAGGTATCTTATCAATATTCACTCAGCAAGCACAAGCATATTTCTAAGTGACAGTACAGAGCAGTATGTGATAAACTGGAACATTTTTGCAGCTCGGACCAGTGTGCAAGATAAAAGCACATAGGCTCCTGCAAGAGCAGCAGGGCTTTGGCTGAAATGTCAGAAGCAACTATTTTGTGGGGAATGATTCATTAAGCTGGCACTTCAAAAACTGGAGGAGCTGTTCTAGTGCTACAAGCTAAGTTCGAAAAACCTAGATTCCCTTGAACTGTAGGTTCAAAACTGGCAAGAGACTACTAGCTCTACTCTTACTCTGCCCAGTTAGAAAAATTGGGCTCTAGGAAGCCTAATAAATGATGTTTCATAGGCAAGATCTTCTGTAAAATGAAATTGTGTGGACAACAAAGGCCATGACACTTTCTATTAGGGAAATGGGTGTTTCCAGACATTCTTGGTCAAAGCTGAATAATTATTATTCTCTTTCAACACTGAATTTTGAGAGTGGGTGAAGAAAATTCCTTTCTTAATGTAATTTTAGAATTCCTTAGCATAAAATGTGCTTAGGAGAAAAAAAAAAAAATTGTCATCATTAAATGCATCCTTTATTAAGCAGATAATTCAAGTAAACATATGAAGCTTTTAAAATGAAATAAACTACCCAAAAGATTTTGCAAATATAACTTCAGCATAGAAATTGTATAGTTGATGCAGAAATTATTACATTTGTAGTGAATCTTCATTGCCTTGGGCACCTACTGTGTGAATGCATGAGAGCCATATAAAACATTTGTAGCCTACATATGAGACAAATGAAAAAGCTTGGAAGATGACCAAAAAAAACCCCTAAAAAAACCTGTGAATAAGCAATCAAAAATCCATGTTGAAGATGAATTAAACTATGTAAGGCCTTGTTCATGACCAAATATTAAAATCAGCCTGATAATTAATCCCACATCAAATAAGGTATAGAGGAATAATGCTCTGTTCCCTCTAACTTACTTTACAATAATATTCCACAATGGCTAGACAAACAGCCAATCTGGAAAATAGAATACCAACAGTGAATTCTTCAAGGTGAATGAAGTTTTATCTTATATTAAAGCAGCAGACGGTTCTGTTCTTTGATTTAAATATTCTTTTTGTTTATCTGTTACATAATAAAGGCAGACTATTAAAAATTGATCTAAGACATCATCATTTAGTAAAATTATTATTTTTGAATGTATTTTTTGCTTATTACTCTTGCTAAGCTACTATGTGCTTCAAATGATAGAAATCATGTGTGTATTGACCAAAAGAAAACAATTATCCAAAGGCATATTATAGAACCAAAACTTGACTCTGAAATGCATTTAGTCCTTTACAATCAGGTGTTAGACCGTGTGTTTAAGTGTTTTATCTATCATTTATGTGGTGGAAATAGCAGTGGTGTAACTCCTCTCGGCCTCATCAAAGTTAAGGATTAGTCCTAGATCCAATTACATAGTGCTAAAAGGCCCAAAGTCCCCTGCTGAGATGATATACAATATTTTCCCTGGTAGCGTGTCTTTTCTAAAGATAATACAAACCATGCATTATCGATGGATCACAGAACCTGTGGGGCTTTCTCATTCTGAGAAAAGACTCCAGCAATCACCTGTGAGCAGAGGAGCTTGTTTACTGCCAGCCTGTTAAATGCACGGGTTAACTCCCATTCTTGGGAAAACGGGGTGGGGAGGAGGTGCCTCGCCGGCGGTGGCGGGGCTGACCAATCTCTAAAAATCAATTCGTGTCATCAGCTTTAGAAACGTAATCAAGGATTAGATCTGCATTCCCCTAACCGGTTCTAATCTACTGAAGGTTTAACTACAGTTGATTTAATGAGGCTGCTCTGAGAACTGGAAGGAAGTTTGGGGATTTTATTTAAGAAACAGTAGATGCGGGAGCAGACACTTGGGATTTGGTAACTGAGGATGAGAAGCCCTTGTTAATCATGTCTTCCTAGAAGTCAATAATTAAAATCTCATTTTTTCCTAAAGGAATTTTTACTTCACTGTGTCTACAAACACAGGCCCTGGCAACTGTCATATGACTTTTGAGTTAAACGTTTTAGTCTCTAGGACAATTATTTAATAGGTCTTTCAGTCTTCTGAAGTCTGCCTAATTAATTAATAGAGCTACATGAAAAGGGAATTTATTTACTGCAGAATAAATCTGCTATAAACAGCTAGAACCTGTTATGTTGGATTTAACTCTCTCAGAGTGAAAACTGTTCTGTTCTTGCACACCAGCATTTTATAAAGGGGCAGGGAGAACATCGGAATAGTCCAGGAAGTTTTAGTTTGGGGAATACATTGGCTCAAGGGTTTTGGTGACTCTGTGTAAACTCCTCTTTCAGAGACCAAAACCCAAAATACACAAGAAACAGTGGTATCATGTATAACTTCAGTTTAGTGAGAACAGTTCCTGTAGAAAAGTTTCCCACGTGAATTTCATCATTCTTAACCTGTTAACTATGTAAACAAATTTGTCTGGGGTGAGAGAAAGGAATAAAGGTGACTGAACCATCCAAGCACTGTACATATGTGACAATGCTTCACATTGTTTACCAGGACATAAAAAATAGTTTAGAGACTTTTTTTTCTTCTTGCTCTTATCTTAAAATATGTCAGTTGTAGGAAGAAACAATATTGAATTGTTGAATTATCAGTTTACCCAGCACTCTCTTGAAAGTGTCCTGGGTTCTCACTATAATACAGCTCACTCCTGAGATGATGTCCAGGAACCAATATAATTACAACATGAAGAATAAAACAAATAGAATAATAAAACAAATAACAAATCAGTTCCCCATGGAGAATAATAAACAAATGTCTTTGTGGTATTTGAGATTCACTCATCAAATCAGACTGTGATATTGAAGGCTACTCTTGAAAAGTTTTTGGTAATAAAGACAGGTCAAGCCAAGTTCCTTTCTCATAAAGTCTGCTCTAAGCTTCTTTTGATTATCTGTGCAGGACATAAAAATGCAATTAAAAAGAAAAGTAAAGGGAAAAAACAAAAAGGGAAGGCCAGCCAAAGCAAACACACACATTTTATTTTCCATTTCTCATCTCACTTGTCATTTATTTCTCTTTATAGAGGCCAGCAAGGTTTTTAATTTACTTGAATCCCATTCTCAGAGTCCTCCAAAGTCATTAACCATTGAGGATTCATCTACTTCTATTCTCATATTGAATACAATAATGCACATGTAGATCTCTGGTGCTGTCATTTCATCCCACTTTGCTTTCAGACACACACCTGAAAACTGATACATAAAACACCCATCACCCCAATTGGGACAAATATACTGATCCAATAAGTTTACTTCCCACCTAGAGAAACTCTGGAGCACATTAGATTCTTACACCTACTTCCCAAATGCTTTTTTTTTTTTTTTTTTTTTTTTTTTTTTTTTTTTTTTTTTTTGTACCTCTGACTTGATTTTAGCTGGGATAGAGTTAACTTGCTGGTACAGTGCTGCATTTTTTGGATTTAATATGGGAATAATGTTGATAAC